>PVJO010004756.1:80003-106196 GCA_004026905.1 Hystrix cristata
TCTTCCTGTATCTTTTATCTAGGCTACCTGCCCCCAGGGCGGCCCGCACTCCCACCCCCAATCTCAGTCTCACATCCTTGATCCCAGCAGAACCATGCCAAACCGATCAATGGATCAATTTAGTAATCACACACTCTAGATCCAGCTATCTCTTACCACATGAGGCTTTGGGGGGACATCTAGACACAAACCATAACAAGGTTCTTGGACAAGGTATGGACACCTGATGGAAGACACATCGATATGCTTTTGTCAGGGTTTGGGAATTTATCTATGAGACAGCATAAGTCCAACATGTTTCACATGGTTGTACCATCCGCGTGTGGGCGTGGCTCCGGGGACTTGGGATTGTCTGGTGCCCTGTAGACTAGAGAGCTAGAGGATCTGGCTGGAGCAGCAAAAGGAAAATAATTCCCTCATTAGAGACAAGAGACAGAGGGAGAAGCCACATGTGTTCTTATTCTGTGAGTTCTTATTCTGACCTTCTTGAGGTCAGGACACTAGCTTTGCTTGGAATTCTGCTAGACTTCCCTGTTTTCTACAAATAAGTCTCCCTTGACTCCTTTTAAACTAAATCCAGTTGGTTTCTGCCTCTTGCACACAAAACATCCTCTATAATACGTTTAAGATTTTGCTGAACTGTAAAATGCTTCCTCTATCCTTTCCTTCCTTGTCCTATTCCCCCTCCTCAGTCAAATGTGTGACTGCTGACACATGTATGTTATGCAGAATATCAAATATAGGTCAGTGGGTGTCACCCTGGTCAAACAAGCGAAAGAAAAGCTCACACTTTCCAATGCCCATCAGCAAAGGACCCAACAGTGCGGTCCTCCCCCCTACCGGTGGGGGTCGTGAAGGTCAGCCCTCGCTTTGGTGTGTGAACTTCTTGTTCCCACCAAATCAGTCAGCTGAAGTGGGAATGTTTTCTTGAAGCAGACCTGTGTCAGCCTGGGTCTGAGACAAAGACACTCTGCCAGCACGTCCCATCACAAAAGCAAGGTGTGTGCGATATCTTCGCCAATGTGGTGATTTTTCTCTCTTGCCAGGCACCATTTTGGAAAGTTGCTCTGGGAGGTTGGCCTGCACTTTAATGACGTCTGAGGTACATTCAGGGCTAATGTTTTTGAAAGACAAAGCACCAGGAAGGTTTCAGGAGGAAGGCGGGGGGAGGTGGAGGAAATCAAATGACCCTTTGAAGCTAAATTACCAGCCTCACAGAGCGTTTTGAGAAATACCATGCTGCCTCAGCCTGCGGCCACCACTCTCTCACTTGCTCTTCCAATTAATTATTGTGTTTTAACACTATCTCCAAAGATAATTGCCTGTCAGTGTATCAGTATGTAACACCTCGGGGTGAACGATGCTCCTGCACTCCCGTCTGTCAGCACTAATAAACACAGAGGGGGAGAACCCACCTGCTTTCCCGGGAGCACCCAGGATCCAAAGCCTCCTCCCACTCGCCCCTGTTAGTGCTGTATGGGGGTGCTGGGTGGGCTGAAAGCAGAGACACGCGCCTGGCAGTAGATGTGCTGCCTTGTCTGTCTTGAGTCTCAGGATGGCTTGTTTGTAATAGAGCTGTGCTTGTTCATTTAATGTTCAGGTCTGTAGAATAGACAGCAAAGGGGAGACTTTATTTATTTTATTTTTCGCCCACCAATCCCATCAACTATCAAAAGTATATACAGATCAGTAAGCTTTGTAATTACAAAGTTGGTAAAAATCAAATGTTTTCAAAATAAATTCTGGTTGGAAGGGTCCTTTTATGTTTTTTAAAGCAAGATGGAAGACTGATGGAATGTCAGGATGGAAGCTATGTAGCTGAAGCCCGCTGCATTAAATATTTCAATAGGCAAAAGAAAAAAATTTCCTATCTTAAATTAAATGGAACCCATTTGGTGAATCTCCGAGCATCATATGGAGTAAGTGTCAATTACAGTGATAAGTAGTGGGTCTGGCATTGCGGTCTGGATTGTCCTGAGATCTGTTTCCCCAGCGTGGTCGTTCTGTGTGTTGGGGCAAATTGAAACTGATCTGCCAAGTGCGACCTGGGACTCTTCTGAGAAACAGATTCCACCTCAATACCTCTGAGTTAATTGGCATTTTATTCTCATTTAAATCTCTGTCACAACCTTTTGTTTTATTTTATTTCTGTATGGAACACACAATCCCAGTATCTTCCCTACAGCTTTCAAGGAGCTCAGAAGAAATTAGGTGGTGTTGTGTAATCTCACCCATGGATCTCGGGGCCCTCCAGCTTCTGTTAGGGCTTAGGGGGCTGGGGTGGTTTCCAACTGCATGCTATTAACAGAACAGAGAAGAAACGGAATCGCTAATAGCACTGACCATTTTTTCTAAAGCCCCAGTTTGGTCCTGTCTCCTGGGTAAGTGGCCTCTTTGGCGAGCGTGACCTCTCTCAGGAGGAATCACCTGGATAGAATCACCTGAGATGCAACAGAGAGAGTCTGGAGTGCTCATCACACAGTGCGAGGTGGACTCAGGACTGTGCCTGGGCAGCAGGAAGGTGCCTAGGATGTGCTCCGTGCTCACCCCAAAGTTGCACCCGGGATGCTCCTGAAGACCACCCTGTTGCTGAAGAGGTTCCTGCTGGTAGAGTGTGTTCCATCTTCCCAGGGAGCCCTCCACAAGGAAGTCTCTGGATTCTAGATCTGTTTCCCTGGTTTCACCTCCAGATGGTGCTGCCCTGCGGTTGCCTTCCGGAAAGGTCCAGTCTTGCCCGGTGCCTGAGATTAGCAGTGTGGTTAGGGCCTCATGGGCTGCACTCACTTCGTCTTCACCGAGTCCCTCTGACACCATGGAAACTTTCAGACCCTAAAATAACCAGGGATGTTTCTCCTCTGGGAATCTCTGGGTTAAGAGTGCTATTTCCGTCCCCATGGGCAGCTGACTATTCCACAAATGCCCATACAAGCCCCCATGGACACTTTTTCATCCTCAACTCCACCTCTCATCTGCCGCAATAGTTCAGACTTTGGCCACACACTGAATTTTCTCAATTTTCATCAATTTGTTGGTGTGCAAAAATCCTTGATTGTCTGGCTCATTCTGTTCACCTGCTGATGTGGGTCTCCCAGGAAAGATGTCTCGCCCCAGTAAGTAAAATTTTGGTACCCCAGTGGGCAGGTTTCAGAAGTCCACCCTGTTATGGCTCAAAATGAGTGGCCGTGGTTACGGGGCACTGGCTGTCTCACACTGTCCCTTAGGACCTGGACCCTAGTCTGGCATCAAAGCCCCCCTTGCTCTCACTCACTGCTCCATGGACAGCCTCCCTGAGGCCCAGAAATCTCATTCCAGCTGAAATCCTGGCTCCAGGTCTGAGCCAAAGTTTGTGATCATCTTGGCCAGTGACAACAGAGACTGGAGTTGCTTCCTACGATCTCATGGCTCTTCCAGGGCGGGACATTCACCAGCTTTTCAGCAGCGTCACCTACACAAGCTGTCCTTCCCTCGTCTTGGGTTCACTCCCCAAGATGTCATTTGTCTTTTTCTTTTCATGTCTTTGAACTATTCGAGGGCACAGCCCGTGTCTTTAATAGTTTTCTATTCTCCATGGGTGCCACCTGTTCCCTAGCATAGAGCACTAAGTATCAAGGACCAAACCAAACCAGTGAGATACTTAGGGAGAGACGGAACTTAACCTGGAAGTCCCCAGGGGCCCTCGAAAAATGTATTTTCTTAGATGCTGAGTCAGATCTGGAAAAGGTGCCCAAAGGTGAGTATGTCTAGTAAGCACCAGAGTTCTGATGAATGCTATCGTTTGGAGCCCCAGTTTGGAACTCACTCCTCCTTACAGTTCTCAAGATCGTCCACCAGCTATGAGGTGTGTGGGCTGCTTGGCTGGAGTCAGGTGCCCACGGGCAGTCTTCCTGGCTGCATCCCCTGGAAATCCCTGGACATCTCCCCTCCATGGTTGCTGTTTGAGCATCCCACGTGTAGCACTTACCACGTACCACATCCAAGGCACAGTTCTCTGGCTCCTTTGAATTCCAACTTGAGGTCTCTTTAATTAGACCAGCACATCTTCTGTCTTCTTGACCTTGAGAGATGTCAAATCAGCATTATCAGAGACCATCATCCTGGAATTTCAAATTCTCTGTGGCTGAACCTGACTTCGGTTCAGGATTCTAGAAATGCAGACACAATTATCTTGGCCAGTTGATGGCAGAGACTAGCGCATACCTCCTATGATTTCAGAGCTTTTCCAAGGTGTCCCATACAATGAATGAAGAAGGGAATAGTCTCCCACCACACTGAACTATGGTTTTTCTCCCAGAATGTAATTTACCACCTTACTTCGCTGTTTTCCTGTTTCATGGGTCCATGCCTGGCTAATTTAACTGAGTCCACCCAAGAGACTTAGAAGTTAACAAACGTGCCGTGCTTCCTTCTCCTGCTCTCCTTCCAATCACTGACTGTGACCTAGGACTTTTTGAAGTTTATAATTAACCATCTACGGACAATGATGAGACGTTTTCAGAAGATCTGTGGTATCATTAAAAAAAAAAAGAAAGCATTATGGATTTGACTTCAAATTATAAACTAATTTTGTATCCTACTCTTCGATACAGTTGCTCTTTAATTAGTAACAAAGTATTTTCAATTTTCCCAAGAAGAAAATTAGTGCTCAAATAAGATACACCACTTGTATCTTGTGGCATTGTACGCTCCCTGCCATACTTCTTTGTATTATTAGACAACTCTTGTCCCAGTGAGACAAGACTCATACTAAAGTTTAGAATCTTTTTCTTTAAATGGGGTCTCGCTGTGTAGTTCAGGCTGGCCTTGAACTCATTTTGTAGTCCAGGGTGGCCTTGAACTCACAATGATCCTCCTGCCTCAGCCTCCCAAATGCTGGAATCACAGGTGTGCACCACCACACCTGGCTGAAGTTTAGAATTTTAGAGCTGTCCAGCACACAGAAGTTGACAGTGGCAGGAAGACACATCTCCACCCCACCTAGACTCTGAGCCCCAGAGCACTGTGGTACAATGATGCTAGCACTCCCTGCAGAAGACAAGAAGCATCAGTAGGCCCAAGGATACCTGGGATGCTGGGTCTTGGGGTGCGGGATGCATTGGTACCTGTGACTGACCAAGGCTTTCTGGAAGACGCCCTCGGACATGCAGTGGAATAACATCGGAGCCGGCATGGATGGACTTATTTGTGAACACATTTGAAACATCACTTGAGGACCCCCAGACATCTCAGATAAGAACAGAACATTTTTAGGGGATCGGGGTCCCGGCTAAGAAGATGACAATGAACAAATGAAGTCGGATGTATTACTATTCGTGGGATCTTTCTTGTCTTCAGAAAACTTTGGTCTATGGACTGATCGGAGGCTTTGTGAGAAGCAAGGCTCATAGAAATCCATTCTCATGGTTTTAAATACTAACTATATGCTAAAGACTCCCACACTTATATTTCCAGCTCAGACCTCTTTCCTGGACTTCAGTCTTATATATCGGAACACCCACTCACCATCTTGACTTAGATGTCTAACAGGCTTCTCATACTCAACATATCCAAAATGCCTCATCTCCCCCTACCCAAAACGGTCTCCACCCACAGCTTTCTCCAAACCGAGCTGACAGTACCTCTGTCCTTCCATTAGCTTGGCCAAAAACTTTGGAGCCGCCCTGGATTCCCCTCTTTCTCTCACACCGCACATCTGACAGATGAGCCCACCTGGAGGTTCTAGCTTCAAATGAATCCAGATTCTGACCACCCTCCTCAATTCCCAGACACCACCTGGTCTAGGCCGCCATCACTTTTCCTCTGCCTTACAGCAAAAATTCCCTGAAAAAAATTCCCTGGGTTTCCCGGCTTCCATTTTTGCCTGCCCACCAGATATTCTCAATATAGAATCCAAGGATCCCCAAAGTCTAAGTCTCTTCTCTCCTCAAAACCCTGCAATGGTCTCCCTCTCCAAATCCCAAATCCTTACCATGGTCAGCAAAGCCATGAGACATGTGGGTCTTCCCCCAACTCCATCCTCCAAGCTCAACCCCAGCTCCTTCCTGCCCTTCAACATTGCAGCAAAACTTTGGATCCCTATTCGACTGTCCCTCCTGCCTAAAGCTCCTTTTCCACACATCTTCATCCCCTTCCTATCCTTGGTAACATTCACTTTGTCCCTGAGGCTACCCTAGCACCTCGTTCACCACTGCAACCCCACCCCCAACACACTTTGGTCCACTCTTCTCAGCTCCAGTTCTCATTTTCCCTTAGCTCTTACTGCTTTTGAACAAACTGCACAATTCACTTACGAATTATAGTGATTGTCTCTCTTCCCCGCTCTAGGATGTAAGTTAAGCCAGGCTGTGAATCTTTGTCGTGTTCACAGATGTGTCTGGCATCCCGTACAGATAAAGAAGGAAGAGGCACTCAGTCAGTGCAGAATGTTGAATGTTTGCAAGGGTTTGTGAGCTTGTACCAGATAGCAAAGGAAGGCACACCGGCAAAGACGGAGCACGTAATGATAGCCAGCGGAGAGTTCTTGGGAGAAAATGTACTCATCTTTTGGAGGTCCAGTTTGAGGGAGGAAAGACGGTTCTTCGAGAAAACAAAGAAGAGAGGGTCCACTAGGGATCCCAATGTCTCAATGCCAAATACAGACATTAAGTAACACTAACAATGCCCCTAAATGTGTGACTTCTTCCAAATACAGTCCGTTCACCCTCCAGTTATTTTACAAGATTCATTCAATATTCCCACTCCACAGTTAAGGACGCAGATGCTCAGAGAGATGGAGAGACTCGCTCGGTGTTGTGACGTAGTTAGGAAATGCCCGAGTGGATCGGGTTTGGCCAAGTCCACATCCTGGCTCCCTCCATTCCCCACGCATTTCTGTGTGACCCAGAGGAGGAAAGAGAGAATGACAGACGCTGGTCAGGCAGTCAGAGCTGGGTTATCGCTTCTCAGAAACATCCAGTCTGGAAGGACTGAGGTCATTCTGACAGATGCCAACCTCCTTCCTCTTGGCAGCCAGGCTCTCACTTAAACGCAAAGCCATTCTGGGGACCTGTGCAGGAGTCTTCCGGCAACCGCACCCTGGACCCTCCTCCTCCTCCACTCCCCACTCTAAAATGTCATCCGTTCTTCGCGCATTGTGCTGGCCTGCTCAACTTCCATTTGTCCGCCTCTTTTAGGGGGCTAAAAGAATCCAGAGTGATCAGAAGAGCAATTCTGGCATTTTAATCAGAACAATAGAACAGGAGGCCAAAGAGCTTTGTGTTGACAAGACAGAGACCACACTGAGGGCTGCAGGCTGCCAGCAGAAAGGAGTCAGAACTGTGTCCAGCTTCCTGACAGCCAGACACAAAGGGGGTTATTGGCCTTCCGTCTTTAAAATGCTACAGTGTGCAATTTGGAGTTTGCTGGGGTTGTTTTGTCTGTTTCTGTGGACGCTGGCCTACCTCCTTCTTTGGCAGGGGCAAGGGCGTCTCTGTTACTCTGTCACTCACTCGCAGATGTCCCACAGAGCTGGCCCGGCAGACACAACTGGAAATTCTTGCACCATTGCGAAACAGGTCATTTGGAACTGAATTCCAGTCAGAGTGTGTTCACATGGTGGGTTATGGAAGCTGACTGGGCCATGTTAAAAAGACCCAGCTAGAGCCACGGGCATGTTTTCAGATCCCTGCAGCTGGGGCAGGCCTTAGGCAATGTCTGGCCCATCTCCGCTTGGGAAACCAAGGCCCAAGCTGGAGGCCACAGGGCCGGATGGCGAGACTTCATGGGTGCCATCACAAAGTCCATCTCGAAGTCCTCTTTTCTTGTCCCTGTAGATCCTGTGATCACCTTAGCTATCACCCTGGGCTGTTTTTAACTTGCAAAGATCTTTTCAGACCTTGGCTTTCTGGGTCAGTTTGGTTCTGCTTGCTGCTCCTTAATTGCATGTACTTACCAACCTCTTTCATTCATTCAACAAACATACAGAGTATGCTAGGATCCTGCATTGACCAGCACTCCCTCAACAATCATAACAACATTTGACACTGACAGAGCACTTCTGTGCGATGAGCCTGCTCTAAGAGCCAGCCCCATAAAAGCTAATTAATCCGACCACAACCCCAGCAGCAGATGAGCTGCCGATAATATGGGAGGAAAGGACTCTCAGAATCAATGAAAGCCAGATGCTAAGTTCCCTTCTTTCCCAAGGGCTGCTCCCCGACATCCATAAAAAGTTAACTGTGAAAATTCCGCCGATAAACTCAGCCCGATTATCCAGGCAACCTCCCCAGCCCCCACCTCCGCGCCAGGGTCTCCATCTCTGCCCTTCCCATCTGCAGATTCGCGCCTCCTTCGAAGGGGAAGAAATGTTCTCTTGCTCCCACGTTCGCCAGATGTCACAGGGATCCGACTGTAGATAGAGCAGTTCTGTCTCCCGTATGCAAAGCCGCCTCTCGCAGTGCTGATCTGTACACATGTGAATGAATGAATGAATGAATGAATGTGTTCATTTCAGAGACCTTACGGAGTTCTCGCTCCTAAGCCCCCTAGCCCCTGTGTACTCTAGGATGCCGCCCTCCAACACACCTAAAATCCTACCATTGACTTCTTAGCATCTCAGGCTCCTCAGCTGAACGTGGGCTGGGCTGGGTTTTGTGGGCTGCCTGCTGGTGTCTAGCACAACGGCCCCCGTGCCACAGCTGCTCTGGGACAGGCCCGGAGCCTAGGGATGTGGGGACGGTGGAGAGTTCGCCCGCCTGGATCCCTGGGGACCATCTTGGTGTTGTTTTATGGTTTGGATCTGGGGGCTCTGGCCCACAGCCCCTCGGCCAGTCCCTCGTGGAACTGACTGGCTGCGTGGACCAAGGGGCTCTCAGCTCTGTGATGATTTGTAATGCCTACCTGGACTTACGCTTCTTGTTAACCCACAGAAACAGGTTTGGGGCACGGGGCGGGGGGAGGGGGGTTGTTTCCACCATCAGCTATTAGGAGCCGGAGACCTCAAAGCAGCAGATGGTGCGGTCAGGAGCAAGGCCTTCTCATCAGACAAATGGAGCTTGACCCCGCAGGGCTCAAGCGACAAGGAGAAGTCAGGGAGAGCCTCAGCTTCAGTCTTAGTGCCTGTGAAAAGGGGACCATCCTGCGACCCTGTGGAAAAGGCACCCAAGGCGGGCCAGCCATACAGTGACTGCCACATGACAAAGACCAGCTGGGCAGCCACAGTTACTCTCGGGGATGCCTCAGCAGCCCCACCAGCCTCTCCTGAGTCCTGCTCCCTGTCCTGAGATGAACCCCCCCACCCCCGCACATTCACAAGCCCACAAGACCATCCCACCAGACTCAGAACCCAGGAATGTGTGCGTGAGCTCCACCAGTGAGCTCAGCCTCCATCCATTTCTCTTCCTTTCATTTTTTTAAATTTTAATTTCATTTAGCTTGGCTTCCACACTAAAAATACCAGCCCTGGAGATAAAAGCGTGTGCATTATGATTTTGCCTCATTCAACCTTCCACAATACAGTGAATGCTTGAATAATAGAAACGACAAACCAGGCGCTCCACACAGTGCTCCGAGCCTGCAGGAGCCCTGCGTGCCTGGGGAGAAGGGTCTTTGTGAGGAACTTGATCATTTTCTCCCAGACTGGTGGTACCCCAATCACGAAACACTGCAGGAAGGCACAGGTCCGTCCCTTTTCTTTCTCTAAAAGCGAGTAAACTTTATTCCAGATGAAATCTTGCACAGTCCCATAAATCACGACCCCTGATACACTTGGTGTGTATCCATAACAGGAAAGACGAACACTCTCCCCACCCCGAGAGGCGCTGTCAAGAATGGGGAGGTCATAAATCCTCATCAGACTCCCTCTTTCTTTCCGAGGTCAGCATGGGGCACCAGCCCAGCAAAGCAGGGAGTCCGGAGCTCTGCTGTCCTCAGGAGACCACGGGAGTCACCTCTGTGTAGCTTGGCAGTCCAGGATGTGGCCAGCAGTCTTCTCTCAGAGCACTGGGAGCTGATAGAAGGAAGCCTTTTTCTGTGGTGCTCTGATAGCCCTGGGGATCGGTGTGGGTCCTTGGGAGCCCGTGCACACGCGTGTGCTGGGTGGTGGAAAAAACCAGAAAGCAGGAAGCCCAAGGACAGAGCTTGCTACACTACTAGTTCCTCACCTCTCTTTCCCAACTCAGGGCAGTGTCTTTCAGAGCGGCTCCTCTGGCTTTGGAAGGTACTATGGGGGATGGCGATGTCCCTGTGTCCCTGTGGAGGGAAAGGGGTTGCCCTAAGGGTGATAGAGAGTCACCCTAGAGAGTTTCAAGAAGAAAAATACACATCTAGAGGACATTGAGGAAGTTGGGGCTCAGTGAGTAGAGGGAAATGGAAACTTGGGTGCCTGCATGTTCTCCCAAGACAGATAGTCAACTATTTGTTCATGGGCTGTGTTGTTTTCTCTTGGTGGGAGGTGTCATGGCTAACCGCCGAGCCACATCCTCAGCATTTTATTTATTTATCTATTTTTTTGAGATAATATCTGATTCAGTTGTCCAGACTGGCCTGCAGCTGGTGATCCTCCTGCTTCAGCCTCCTGAGTAGCTGGGATTACAGGCATGCATTCCCACACCCTGGTATTTTAAAATTTAATTGTACAATTTATTTCAGAAGTCCACAATGCTTCCCCAGTGCAGTGGCAAAGTCAAGAAGTGTGGCCCCCTCCTTGTCCTTCCTCCTAGCCCATAATAGAAGTAGGTGCTTCGTGTGACCTAGAAGGAGCAGGGTCACCCAGGAAAGGAGGGGTTCAGGTGTTGCCAGCCGGGACCCTGCAGACATGAGGGTGACGCCTATCCCCAATACAGCAGAGGAGGGTCACCCCCCACAGGGACCAGAATGTCTTTAAATTACAGGCTGTGGTGCCACACACCGGTAATCCCAGCATTTGAGAGGCTGAGACAAGAGGATGGAAAGTTTGAGGCTACCCTGAGCTGCATAGGGAGACCTTGTCTCAAAACAAACAAACAAACAAAAAATGTTATACCTCTAGAGGCATTTTGTCCCAAGCATAGAGAGAAGTCCTTTAAAAAAAAAAGTTTTTTCAATCAAAATTCCTCACTCACTGTGTTGAGTGAATGGTATACTCAACACACACTATGTGCTTTGTCCGCTTCTAGGCTTCTGTAAAGGACATCAGAAATTCTAGCACCAATGGGTGGGGGGTTGTTCTTTAATTTTCCTTGGAAGTGTATCATTTAATCAATTTTTAGCCAGTTCAAAAATCAACTACCTCCCTATTCGGTTTCTAAACCCTTCCCACTGTAAGGAGGTGAGTGACAAATTCTGCCCTACAGTAATTTCTGTGTAGCAGAACACCCAACCATTTCACTCACTCTTCTCTGGAATTGTCCCTCACACGTGTTTCTGGGTCTGCCCATCTTTTCACCAAACATCCTCAGCTTATCCATGACATCCCGGGGGACGTGATTCTCCAGGTCCCCATGTCACCATTTCCTTTGCAATCCTCTTTTTGGTTCAAGTGCCCCAAACTCTGGGCTAGGAACACCTGAGAGCCTTACGGGAAGGATTCTTTAAACCCTGTGGGATTGTGTTTCTTGACATTTGATTCAGCTGTACATAATAGAAAAAGAAATAGCTGTAGTTTCAAATAAGATCGACATCTCTTATTTGCTCAAATACAAGAAGTCTGGGGAAAGCTGTTTGGGGCTGACGTAGAAGTGCTCTGATTATATCCGTGCTGGTCCTCCTATCCTTCTTCTCCACCATCCTCCGACGTATCTTCCATCCTCACTGTCTGGGATGGCTGTGGAATTTATGGCCACTGGGTCTGTGTTCCTGACAGTGGAAAGGAAGTAGAAAGGAAGGCATGGACTCCTGTTTTAGGACTTGGCACAAACGCTACACAAAGCTCCCTTAAATCAACATTTGGTCATGTGAGCAGTGTGTGACCTGCAATCCCAGCCCTTAGGAGGCTGAGGCAGGAGGACTGCTGCAAGTTTGAGGCCAGCCAGGACTACTACACAGCGAGACCGTGTCTCAAGAAAAAAAATTTTTTTTGGTCATGTGGTTTCACCTTAGCTACGAGGGAGTCTTAGAGATACAGTCCTGTATCTGGACTGTAACATGCTGAATCAACAATAGGGACTCTCTTCACTAAGGAGGAGGGGAGGATGCGTATTTGATAATCGGTGAGGACTCTCTGCCGCAGCACCACACTTTTATTATGCATTATGGTGAGGACAGTGGGAGACAAGATCGTGCTGTGTTCTCCATTATAAACAGCGGTTCCCACAAAGGTTGGGAGCCACAGCGATATTTTCTTTATCTTTGTGATACACAGTGATAGCGTTCCTGTGTGCAGGTGGTACAGGCACATAACACATTTTAATTCCTTGTTTATTCCCTTTCCCTGCCCTCCCACCTCTGCATCTCTCGGTCTCCTTCCTATTTGAGAAAGAGCCATCTCACTACCTCCTATTATCGGTCTTCTATTTCACTCTTTGTTTGTATTTTGGGTCTCTCATACAAGAGAAACCATGTGATATTTAAGATTCTGTGTCTGATTTATTTCACTTAACATTATGAAGATGTGTCCGTTCTCCTACAAATGACTCCAGTTTATCCTTCTTTATGACAGAGTAGTACTCCGTTGGGTATAAATACCACATTTACTTTATGCATTCATCTCTTGATGGACATATAGGCTGCTTCCCGGATTGAGCTATTATGAATTGCACTGCTAAAAACATGGGTATACATGTGTCACTGTACCATGATGTCTTTAAATCTTTTGGGAAGATACCTAGAAGGAGAATAGCTAGGTCCAATGGAATTTGTAGTTTTAGTTTTTCAAGGAATCGCCATACTGATCTCTGTAGTGGTTGTACTAGTTTATATTTCCACCAATGGTTTCTCCTCAACGGTGTCCAGAGCAGAAAGAATATGCCTGCAGACTTCTGACAGCCCAGGAGGTCAGCATCTACGTTTCTAGGCAGCAGCTTCCCCGTCCCCTGAGAAGCGCCTCTTCCCCAAGCCCAGCCCAGGGTTCAGGGACACATCTGATCTTGGGTCCATTCCACCCGGACACAGTTGATCAGGCCAGGGCTAGGTGCTCGCTCCCGATCCCGTCAGAGACCCAGCCCCTCCAACCTCCCTTTTCCTCCCTCCCTTCCAGAAGGGGGCAGCAGTCTTGGGACACCGAGCCCCTCAGGAGCCCAAGGAGCGGCAGCAGGGCTGGACAGTGGAGCCGCGGGGTCAGGGTACTTTTTCGGTCAAATATGGAAGCCACATCCTGCTGCCTAGCTTCACCCTAATCAAGCTGTCTTGCTTCTGCCTCTCTGGGAGGAGCAGGCTAGGCCTCTTCTAACCACAGCACGAAGCGGCAAGGCCGGGTGCAGACCAACAGGCACCACATAACTTCTACAATAAGGTAAAAGAAAAGGGCAAGAATAGCAAAAAGCACACACGCCCCAGCTACCTTCAGCCGGGCAGCATTGTGCTGAGAGCTACAGGCGCACCAGAGAACCGGCCCTCGCGCGGCCCAGCAGAGGCCTGTGGGCAGCCAGCATTGTGGCGGCACACACAGTAGTGGGCAGGCGTGGTGAGGGGGAGCTAGAGGCTGCAGGAGCCCGGGCTGGTCCAACTCGGGTCAGGGGCAGCCTTGCGGATGAAGGAGCTCCAGGCACAGGAAGAGCCTGTGCTTACACCCGGGGTGACTACACCTGGGCTTGTTCGGGTGGAGCTGGGGGTGTGGGAGGTGAGCGTGGTAGCACGGAGCTCCAGCCAATGCCCTCCGGATCCACGAGGTCTTCACTGAAGGCTCCACGCAGCAGGGCACAGATGAGGTTTCGCTGTGGAAAGTGTGTGCTTGCTGCACTGGAGACGCTATTGCAGGAAGAGCGGGGGTAAAGGCGCAGAGATCAGGGCAGAGTGGGGAGGCCAAGACAGCACCGTGCTGGGTGGAGGCCAAGGAGCCCACAGCGGGTGCTCAGGGAAGTATGTGGGATGCAGGAACAGTAGGCTTGGGGCCAGAAGAGTCCAGGTGACTTGTAGGTTGGACATCGCGGCGGCGAGCATGGCGCTGCTGCCCTTTGCCAAATGGCTTCTCCCTGGGTCTCGGTTCTAGATCTGTGAAACAAGAGGCATTTTCCTGGGGTCCTTCCAGTCACTTCTTCACAACTGCTCCACAGCAGTGTGGAACCAAGTCCATGGCAACCCGGGTCAACTCCCATTCACCCCTCGTCACACTATTTCGTGTTTGTTTAACTCCGTGTCTGTGTGACTTTGAAAAATGCTATTGCCTGAGGACACAGGTCTGCCAGCATCATGTCAGTTCCAGTAATACCAGAGCTGCCACTTACCATTTGTTCTAAGCATGATCTCCTTATGAAAGTCCTACAGGACATTTTCTACTATTATCCCCATTTTACAGCTGAGGAAACTGAGACCCAGACAGAGCTTGAGTCCAGTCAACAGCCAAAAGATGACATGGCTTTCTTTGCCAGAAGCCTGGGCAAAATTCTCCTCCCAGTGTTTGTGGGTGGTGGTTCCTGCCCTGCGGAAGTTGATGATACAGGGAAAGTGGTAATAAACACTTTCGTGACACAGAACACAGAACAGGAAGCAGCCCTTGGCTCGGGGCAGGAAAGGAGTAAGGACTTCAGAACCAAGGAGAAGTTTGAAGGATGGGAAGCCCCATCATTAGCCCGTCTCCTCCGCAAGGGTATTGAAAGGGTGGAGAAAGAAGATCTTTTCTTAGAATAATCATTCGATAATCTCATTCTTTTGGAAGGAAAAATGTTGAAGCTCAGAAAGATGAAGCAACCTGCCTGATGTCACAGAGCTGGTAGGCGAAAAAGTTGGACTCGACCCTAATGCTTCTGGATTTGATTGCTTCAGGAGAATTTTATACCCTTTTTTTGAAGCGGGGACATATATATCAATTACAGGCCTTTCACTAAGGGCTTAATTTAAATGTATTTATCAGGGGTTTGTTTGTTTGTTTGTTTGTTTTTTGGTGCAGGCTGCGGCTCAAAGGTAGCATAAATGTGGGTGGGATTCAGCGATCAGGAAAATCCAGAATATCCGTGCGTATCGAAAGGGCGTTATGCTGGCGGAGCTGAGCAGCTAGACGCCGCTGGGTGTGTGGAAACACACAGAAGATGCTTGATGTGTGTTAATGTGTCCAAAAAGACATTCTAGAGACAAGCAGGAGACAGGCCACACCCAGTGCGTTTCTCAGCCACGTGGGAGTCCACGGAGAAGGGACCTTCGGCCTTGCTTTCCCTGCCATTCTTGCAGAAGCAGGATTGGGGCATTTATTTCTCTGCTAGCATGTTCCCAACAGCCTGATGACAAATAGCCCCACGTGTAATGCTCAGTGTTGGGGAGTCTAGAGCTTCTGGAAGTCCATCTCTATCTTTGCTCCTTCACTTTCGGGTGGAGTGACCTCTGACCTTCAACCTCAGTCTCCACGGTTTGAACTTCCGTATCTCTATCCCAAAGAAGCAACCCATCGCAGACTAGAGAGAATCAAGGGGGACATTTAAAGACCGTGGCTGGAGTGGGGCCAAAGTTAGCCGTGTTCAATGCAGCTTACCTAAAGAAAAACATCAATAAGGGCTCCAAAATTGTGGGCAAACTTACCCTCTTGGGTCTTTGTTTCCTCCTCTGTCTCGAGTGGGAATTCCTGCTCCACTTTCTTCTGGGAGGTATTGGCAGGATCAAGAAGGGCGATGCGTGTTAAACCAACCTGGAATATCACCCAGCATCCTGCAGCAAGGTGCTGTTGCATTTGGTGTCGATGAGAAATGTAAAAACTGCGTTTTCCACCCCGTTAGCAACACACCATTTGTTCGCAGACCTCTACTCCCCGCTCACATTAGGGAACATTAACAATCCCAGGATTATTTACACTGTCACCCAGCAGAAGCAATAAAACGGGGGGAGGGTGTTGATAAAGTTTAAATCTATTCTGGTTTATGAAACTCGGCTCTGTGTAAACCCCTGTGGAGAGTCACACAGTTACAAAGCAAAACAGGACAAGGAGAAAATGAAAGCTCCCCTCCTAGATACTTAGAATCAACAAATATGTTAGGGAGATAATAGATAAGCTTAGCTTCCTGGCCGGAGGACACTAGGAAAAATGGAAAGAGCCTTAGGCCTGAGCCTGCACCCCAGCATGTGAGCCGTTAACACTCCCAACACCTGTTCCTTGGGCCCCAGGAGCTGAACAAGCTTATGAAGTAAGTAGAAGACAAGCAGGCACATGAACAGCCCATTGAAGTGGGGCGCACGTCAAGACTTTGTCGCCAGCCAGCTAAAGGATCTCGTGGGGCCTCAGTTTCTCCATCTGTAAAATGGGTTGGACTTGATTAGCAATGTTTCCCCCTTCGCTTTAGCTTACTTCACATATTATTAAAAGCAAACTGGTTAAACCCAAATATGAACCAACACAGAAAACAGAACAGAATGTCAAAACGACATTGAGGCGAACTGGGCTGCAGTGAGGATCAGCCACTCCCCATGTGCATCACGGCGCCTCCCTGAGCTCCGGAGCTCCAAACAGCACAGCTCCAAAGCTACTTCTCAGATGAGGGCGTCCCTGCTCCGACGTGTCCCCTCTCTTCTGGGGCCCCAGCCTTCCTATGTGCTGGCCGCCAGCCCAGCTTCCTGGGCTGCACCAACAGTTCAGCCCCCGCCCGGGAGACCTTCCTCCCATGGCCTGTGCGACTGTGTGTGCGCACATGCGTGCGTGTGCGTGTGCGTGTGCGTGTGTGTGCACCCGCCGGGCGTCTGTCCCCCTCGCCGCTAGGCTGTCTGCCTACCTTGGCCTCCCTAGCAGAGCCTGAAGAACCGTGCGTGTACGGCATTTTCAAATAACCTGGATGTTTTTCTAAAAAAGCAAAACTGTTTTTTTATTGCCATTCCCAACCCACCTAGCACCAGCTGTGATGAGAATCACTTGTATGGTAAAGTGCTATTGATGAAATTGCTCCCACCGGAACCGCTCCGCACCCCTGCGGCGCGGTTGGCTCCTGAGCTGTTGCTGCAGCTGCCCCCCTTCCTCCGCTCCTCCCTCGGGCGTCCCTCTGCCTCTGGCTTTTCCTGCTCCCTCCTCACCTCCTTCCAGCGAGCTTTCCTGCACATGCCTCCCTCTCCCCTCCTTCCTACCCACTCACTTCTCTGCCTTTCCCTCCAATGTCCCTAACTCTCCCCTTCCCCTTTCTCTGCCTCTCTCACTCCTGGTCCCCGCTCCTCGCTCCTCACGGTGTTCCACTGTCTGCACATTTCCAGCCAGTAAGGCTTTGGGACCCTCCACCCTGTCCTCATAAGCCGGGCAGCTGTTTGTGCCCGAAGGACTCCAGTCTCCTCCTCCTTCCCCTGCCTCACTTCCTCTCTCCTGCCGGAGATAATCTGGGACTACAGAAAGGCAGATCAGGAACAGGTCAAGGCATGCAGGGAACTTTGTGTAATCTCCAGGAACAGCTCGACACAAGCGCAGCTTGCAGAAGGGCTTAACAAATGTACTGATTCGTAACTGTGTGGGCTTCAGGCTCAGTTCTATCCAGGCTCTATACTCACTCGTTTCTAGTGATTTCCTCGATTCCACTTTCCTGTGTGCATGTCTGTCTGGTTCTCGCAGAGGTAAGACGTCTGCAAACAGCAGCGAGGGCTGAGGGCTTCCTTGTTCATTTCCAGCAAGGGGGAAAAAGACAGCTCAGCTCTCCAAAGGGCTCTGTGGAGAGATCACCAGCTTTCTCTCAATAGCCAGAACTGAATGACATGTCCCTTCCTGAATCAACCTCAGGGAAGAAGGACAGAATGATCGCCCTCACGCCCGATGGGTACTCCCTCTGAAATGAGGGTAGCTGCTCCCCAAGAAGGAGAATCCACCACAACACCTTCCATCACCCGCGATCCCTAGGGCAGCAGGGCGACGGAGTGGTGGCACACGTGCGAAGCCCTGGCCAGAAGGAGAGTCAGAGCAGCGCGGCTGGGGAAGGGCTTGGGGAGCCCAAGCGTGTCACTGACGAGCCTGCCAAATGCCCCTGCAGCTTTCACCTAAAACCTGAAAGTTCCCAGAAACTGCCTGACAAAGCTGTGTGATGGTCGGCTTACACCTATTTTGATTATTACTGTGTTTCTGACCTATGAAAAATGTGCAATAAATACTTCTAGAACAAACAAGCAAGCAAATGAATGAATGAGTGAACACATGGTTGAGGCAGACAGCCTCAGGCTATTTCAAAACTGGGGCACCTCACCTCTCCATTTAGGGCACTTTGACAGGAACATTAGAGAAGTGCTGCAGTAATCAAAATGGGCTGTCCGGGGAATTGTTTTTCTTCTCTTTTAAAAATAATAGCCATATTGGGACTGGGGATTTAGCTCAGTGGTAGAGCACTTGCCTAGCAACCGCGAGGCCCTGAGTCTAAACCCCCGCACCCAAAAAACAAAACAAAAATAATAGCCATCTTGAGATACAATTTGTGAACCATAAAATTCACACTTTTAAGTGCAAAGTTTGGTGGTTTGGGTACAGTCACAGCACTGAGTGACTGTGACCACTCCCGGGAGTTTTAGACAATCATACTCGCAAAGGTCAAGGGCTCTGGGTGTGAGGGGTTGGGGTGGCAGTGGGCAAGGGCTGGCTAGAGGCGAGCATGGCTGGTGGGGACAGAGAGAACCACCCAAAAGCAATGTACCAGGGGAGGCCTGGGCTGAGGGTGCTAACAGCAAGACTGGTGTTGTGGTTAAGATCTAGAATGTTCCTCAAAACTCTCGTGTGGTCAGAGGCAGAGCTTTTAGAGGGCGCTTTGATCATGGGGCACCGAGTTCATCTGTGAATCCATCCACCGCTAAATGCATGGGAGGCGGGGCTTGGTTGGAGGCCATGAGGTAAGCAGCTGCCCTCCACCAGACCCTTCTCCTAAGATTTCCGTCTCAATGCTCAGCCATCAGGTGTCCCGTGGCATAAAGTCTGAGCTATGCCAGACACAACAGGGACAGAGGGCTCTGTGTCCTGCAGTAAGGGAGACTGCCCGCCATCCCCCAACTGAGTGTTTCAAGTATTTGATGGCTGGGATCAGGACAGGGGTTTAGAGCATCCCTTCCCCATCCCATGAACACTACTTCCTGTTCCTAGGGACCCCAGTGTGTGAAACCTACCTTCCCAGGGTCACTATGTCCTGTATCTCCCGGTCTCCCTGTCAAAATTTCAAGCGCAACTGACCCTCCACATCCATCCGGTCCACCCCTATGGATGCAACCAACCATGAATTAGAAATACTTAGAAAAATTGCATCTAAACTGAACATATTTATACTTCTCTTGTCATTATTCCCTAAATAATAACAACTATTTATACACTGTGTACACAGGAACCCAGGAATGATTTAAGGTATATAGGAGGATGTGCTCTGGGTACAGGCAAATGCTACACCACCTTACATAAGGGACTTGAGTAGCCATAATTTGGGTATCTGGTGGGGGGGTCCTGGAGCCAAGGGACAGAGTAGTATCAATCCATCATCGCTGGACATTTTGGCCACCACTGTACTACCAATTGGCTGATCACAAGGCAGAACTGGGTTAAAGAGCAGGACGGGATGCCAGGGGAGGAAAAATGGCTTTAGAAGTGGGGAAAAGACAGCAAAGAATTGTTTTGTCATTTCAAGGCTCAGAGTGGCTTTAAGGAGGGATCTGTCACATAGAATCATTTGTGGCTACAACCAAACAACGAGGGCAGAAGTAGATAGAGATATTTATACCCAGGAGGGCATTTTTCAGAGGAGGAAAGATCCCCACAAGCCCATAGAAGGAGGTGGCCTGCCTCAGACGCCACAGGGAGTAGGTAGCAGGGCAGGACCCCCAGCCTCCTGAACCAATGTCCTCGAAGCCCAGCTGATTGGCAACTGGGGCTGCCCTCCCCATGCAGAGTGTGTGTGGCTCCCCAGCACCAAGTCACCTCTGCTCCCCAAAACAATTTCTCTTGGCAGAAAACGGAGGTAAAGGGCAAGGAAGTATTTCCAAATGGTCGATCTGACAGCTGCAAATTTCATTTTGTGTTGCGTATTGACCTCTAATTGTTTCCCCGGCAGCCTGGGACCCAGAAATCAATAAAGCCCACAGATAGTTAATATCCCCTCTGGCATCTTGGGCTTTAGTTAGAAAATAGTCAAATTCACGGCTTTCTGCAAATTTTTAGTTTTTTTCCCTTCTCTGGAGAGGCCAATCATTCAGCCTAGGACCTGGCTGGGGCCTGGAAATTCCTTGTAACCTGGAGGGCAGGGCTGGGAGGAGTCATACAGTCGCTCGCCCAGCTTCCTCTGGTCCCTTGAAGGATGGAGGGACAGGGTGGCCACAAGAAGAGGGAAGGGTCCACCCATCCTCTTGCTGATCTTTTCATGAGATCAAGCAGCCTCCGTCAAATTTTCCCGATATCCAGGGGGTGTGGCCATCAGCTAACCCCCCACCCCAAGATTTTAAAGGCCAGTGAGCTGGCATAGGAAACAATGGACTTGTAACCCCAGAAGCTGTTTCCCTGCCATACTCTTCCTCTTCTTCTTTAATCACTGGTTGCCCTTGACCAGGGCCTTTTCTCTTCCTGCTGAGCCTCTGTTTTCTCAGCTGTGCAATGGGTGTGGCCATTATCTGTGTCTAAAAGGAGCATCGTGAGGGTCAGTGGGTTAGTAAGCAGATATCCTCACCCGCAGCCTGCACAAGGTAAGAGGGGCCCTCCAGGCTCCAGAATGTCCAAGTGAGACCAGATCAGCTGCAATTCTGCAGTCCTCAGACCTGAGCTTACGGGGCACCCTGCCCAGAGTGAGCCAGCCACATAAACCCCCCACCATGGCAGTGGCTCTGTGGCAAGGATGGGACTGTGCACTCTCAAGAGTCCCATGTACATACAGTGCCAGGTGACATGCCGTGCTGGGCAACACTTGCAGCCTGCACATGCCCACCCGAGGGTGTGTGGGTGACACGACCAGGGCGGCATCTGACCCGAGGACACTGCTGAAAGGCAAGATGATTGGGGAGGGCGTCATCCTGCCCATCTCTTTTTCCCTCTCACACACACATCCATGTGTGCACACACACGATTAACCAGGAATCCCAGGTCAGTGTGGACATCCGTCTTCATGCAGTAGCCAGGCAAATAAATCCAAGAGCTGAACTCTTCTGACTCTTCTCTACATGCACAGCGTTGGTGCTGGAACCCATTCGGGGCACAATTCTCTCTCTCTCCTGTCCCTGCTTTGCCTCCTGGGTCCTGAGTTCCACAGGAAGATGGCCCACCTAGAATCTGCGGAGAGCAGTCGACAGCAGCATGGTGCTCCCTAGCTGTGTGATGCCAAGAAACTCACTCAGCTTCTCCGGCCTTCTGTTTTTGCCTTGTGTGAAATGCAGGGATGCATCTACCTTTGTTTGCTTATCTAACAAGGTCTCTGTTAGGCTCCACAGCCAGGGTGATGGGAAGCAAGGGCTCAGCAGATCGTTGAATCTAACACCTTTCAAATGGTTATACTAGCAGCCAAATCTTCAGGCTGTTTGTAATTCAAACCCCAATTTAGAGCCAGTAAGAATGGAGTTGCTTGGACCGAGCTGGGGATGAGGCTGTGCTTAACTATGGCCTCCTCCTGAGAGGGAAACACTGCAGATCCTCTCCCTTGCTTCAGTGGTGGGAAAACAGGCTCCTTTGAGAGGGCTCTCCTGAAGCCCCACACAACCCAAGTCCTTGGAGGCCCCAGGATCCCAGATGTGAGCAAGGAGGCAAGGGAAGCCAGCTCCCATTGTGAGCACCCTGGGGGCCACAGCACCTGAGGCCCTTGAGCTCCGCCCATGGTTGCCAGGCAACCCCCCCCCCTCCTTAGCACTTCCCAGCTGTCCTGTGGCCAAAACTGGTTTAGAAAAGGCTGGCCTGGCTGGCAGGTGGGAACAAAAGGATTAGGCCCCATTTGACAGACAGTGCCCCCCACCATTTGCATGTCTTTAAGTGGCAGGCCGCTTAGCAGAGGGGATACATAGCTCCAGAGTCCCTGCCAAACCCGAGTACAGAAAAACGGCTTCATCTGCATCTTGGACACCTGCCCTGAGCTACAGGAGCAGACTGGAAGAAGAGGGTTTTCAAGCAGAGAGGACCAGGGCACTGCGGGGGGCCTGGGGAGGCACCCCTGTCTCAGCAGGGACCCCGGCTGTTCCCTGTCGCCTCCCACCCTGGGACGCAGGCTGCAGCAGATCTCTTCGGGGTGGAGGAAGTGAAGCTTTCTTTCCCTGAGGCTTCAAACAGGTCCCATTACAACAGTTCCACCCCCAGTTTATCTGGGTCCCTCCAGGCAGCACCCTGACACCATGCACACACCGGTTGGCCAAAAGAGATCAGGGAAAGGAAGAAAGAACACAGCCTATATTTTTTCTGCACTCTGTTTCTCTAGCCTCCTGGGGGGCTCCTGATTGACAGGCCGCTAAATGCAAGAGGTTTCCTGTGATAGAGAAAGAGATTTTCTCGAAGCATTCAACTCCTGACCTTTAAAAGCTCAGGGAACAAAATGATTTTCAGTCACTTGGGTCTGAGTGAAAGGTATGTGAATTGATCCACCGCAGGACGCGGGTCTCCTGAGGTCTCAATGTTTTGTCATTAAAATATTACAATCGAGTTATCCTAATATATTCCAGCAGCCACCTTCACAGAGGCGATTAGTAAATAGGCTCAGAGTTGCTTGGATAAAGCCCCTTCTATGAGGGCTTGCTCCAGATCTGGGAAGGCCGGAGTGGTCCGGGACCTGGAGTCAAATCTGGCCTCTGCTGCATGGGATATTTTTCCTTTGACATTAGGCTCTGGTAACTACTGTCATCTTGTCCTCTCCTGTTTCTTCCTCCAGCTACTTCATTTTATAAAGTTGCCCACCTCCCTGACCACCAGGTGGCCAATGGTAAAGCCTTGGTCCTCTAGCAACTGTGATTGGTGTGTGAATAGACTGGCTCAGCCAATCAGAATCTTCCCTGGGACCATTCTCTTTTCCCTGAGGATCTCGAGCCAGTAGAATGTAAAGACAGATTGATGGTGACCCTTTTCCCTGTCTTGTGTGATTCCGTCTGCCAGAGATCATGGATCACAGCCTCAGAGAGGAGAAGGGGCGGGGCCAGAAAATTGATTCCTGAAACTCCTCCTGTACTCTCCAGAGATCTCTTCCTATCTATCCTGGCTTTATGAGCCTTTAATCTGCCCTTCTGCTTACATTCATCAGGATTCCTTTCTGTTGCTTGCAACCAAAATCCTGCTGGTGGTTGGAGCTGGTATTCTCAAGATACCTCAGTGTGGGGCTTGGGAACAGTGGGAATGACATTGCATATGAGCGTGTGGCCTGAGCCAGTCAGTGACAGGGTAGGGACACACAGGGTGCTCATGGCCTCCTAGGCAGTAGAGGTTGTGGGCCAACCACAATATTCCAGAGGTTGTGGTGCAGCACCCCTAGCACAGAATCTCCTGTGCAGACTGTCCTGGAGGAGGCTGAGGACTGACAGCACATCCCAGTGCCCATTGCAGAAACTTCTGCGGCACAGGATTTTCATCTGGCAGTGGGAAACCTCCCCCTGCTGCAGGGAGCTTGCGCACAGGTACCTCTCTGGTGTGTTCCTTGCTTGAATTGCAAATTGAATCGCTGCATAAACCCTCCATAGCTCAGAGCCCCATGTTGGCAGTATCTTATTTTTCAATTTCTTTTTTTTTTAATTGAATGAACATATTTTATGCAAGCTGTTCTACCTTGGTGAAGGCTGTTTCCCCTGTGATTCATCAGAGTAATAACTAGAAACACCATTATTTGGCTCCATTCTCCTGCTGAAAACATCACGTAACTGAGAAATGTTCATGCGTCTCACAGTTTCTCAGGCAGATAAGGGGGAACACAGCCAGAGGAGGAGAGGGCGGGGGGAAGGAACTGCAGGTACACGTGGACTGTGTCCGGAGACAGGGACCCGCTGGGCACCAGGGGAGAGCATGGGCCAGTGTGTGGGTGGGTTGTTGGTTGTTGATCTCTGTCTCTGTCTTTCTCTCTTCATTCACACACACGCACACACAACTTGGAGGCATAGACAGAACCACGCATATCTTTCCATCTTTCCACTCATCTTTTTACCCTACATGTAAAAGAAGAAGGAGAAGAAGAGGAGGAAGGGGAGGAGGGAGAGGAAGGGGGAGGGGAGGGGAGGGGAGGGGGAGGGGAAGGAAGAAGAAAAAAAGAATCCACTCTCCAAAACTCACAGAATTCCAAAATGAGAAGGGATGTTAGATAGCTGGTCCAATAGCTTCTCTCTCTGTTGTTTTTGTGGTACTGGAGGTTGAACCCAGGGCCTTTGTACTGAGCTACATGCTCAGTCCTTTTTTAAATTTTTTAAATTTTGAGATAGGGTGTGGTTAAGTGACTGGAGTGTCCTGCTGTTGTTTCCTTTCTAATGCTTTTCATTTCGTTGTTAAATGAGTTTCTGTGCTGCTTGTTTTGGTTTGGTCAGGTGGGCTGGGCACCTGGAGATATTTCCAGGAAGACCGGGGAGCCCCTGGGGAGTGTCTTGCAAACACTAGCGTGCTCTCTGGGGCTATGTGCCGAGGACTTTGAAGGTGTTCGTTTATGCCATTTTATTTTTTGTGTTCTCTCTTCTCTGTGCTTCTTTTTCTTCTTTCTATTTATTTGAGTGTTTCTTTTGTTTTTTTTGTTCATTTGCTTACCTCTACCTTTTTTCTTTTGTTCATTTGTGGTTCGTACATTTACTAGTTTGTAACTTACACACCTTTTTCAGCGGTTGTCCTTAAATTTTTAACATGGAGGCTTGATTTAACAAAGTCTGATGTTAATAAAGATTCATATTGTGAAGCAGACTAAAACGTTGGACTATTTAACCACTCCTGACTCCTTTCCATCTTTCATGTTATTCTTCTCTTACATTTCATATACGTCTTGATTATATCCCACAATTGTCTAACATTATCACTATGGTTTTATACAGAAATTCTTTCTGTTGTTGTTTTGTTTTATTTTGAGGCAGGTATTGCTACGTAGTCCAGGCTGGCCTCAAACTTGCAGCAGCCCTCCTGCCTCATCCTCCTGAGTGCTGAGATCACAGGTGTGCATCACCATGCCTGGCTTCATGTAGGAATTCTTACTTGGATTCATCCTGAGCTTATGTTTCTTGGTTTATCGTTTCTTTTAGCAGTTCAGTCCTTCCTTCTAGGTAGAATTTCCTTCTTCTTAATATAATCCTGTAGTAGATCTTTCAAAGAGGATGTGCTAATAGGAGACCTGTTTGTTTTCATTTGGCAGAACCTATTTCTTCCTTTTTCTGATTCTTAATTAGATTCTAATTTGACAGATGGGAGTTTTTTCATTTATTTACAGGCACTATCAGAGGCCAGAACAGGGCCCGTGGATGGGTGGCCACCCCCTGTGCGACAGAGTTCAACTCTATTCGTGTGTGTAATATAATTTTAGAAGAGCTAAGATGTCATCACTTCCCAAAATATGGTTCTTTAAGGTCTGGTTTCTACATTAATTCCCTGCTAGAACGTTCCTTCTCAGTTTAATGCTGAACTCCAAGTTCAAATGCCCACCTTCCCTGGCAGCCGGTGGTTCCATGGGAGCTGCGCTCGGCCAGTTGTGCCTGTGGTGTGGTGGGGTTCCCAGTACCTCCCCTGGGGAGTTTCAGTAGGGAAGGGCCTGGGGACAGGGCATATTATTGAGTGCCCTGCAGGCCCCTCCACTAATGCATTTGGGCTGTGCCTATCCTAGAGACATCCCAAGGCTATTTTGAGAGGCAGCAAATTTAGCTGGTGGCTGGTTTGCAAATCATCCAGATATGTTGGTATTTCTGATGAGACAGTCTGTTTTAGCAGGAGATGTCTAGAGACTTTACAACCCAAAGGGCTGTGACATTTTGAACACAGTCGTAGGAAAGACTCAACCCCACTGCCTCTTCCCCAGCCAAGCCCAGCAGTAGACAGTTTGCTCCCGCTTTAACCTGGGGCTCTTCGTCCGCCCAGGCCTTGCCAGGTGGTAGTCTGCTCTAGTTAGCATCAGGAAGAATACTCAGAACAGCCCAAGGACACATCGGGCTGGCCTCCTTATTATAGATGAGGAAACTGAGGCACTTGCCTAAGGCTACCCAGGGGTATGCAATAGAACTTAACCCAGGTTTCTTAGCTTTCAAATCTCATTATAACTAATG
>PVJO010004757.1:0-106065 GCA_004026905.1 Hystrix cristata
CTCTTTTGGTGATTTCTTTTGCTGTGCAAAAACTTTTCAATAGCATCACACACTGGCTTTAGTCAATTTTCATGGGATGGTCTGTTACTAATTTTACTATAATAGCTTTATTTGTTGTTTCTGTTATAATTGCTATTATTTCAGCATGTCTAATGTCTAAAGTTTCTCTTTAAAGTGCTTTCTGTTTCTCTCTCTTGCTCAAATATAATATTAATGAGAGTTGTTAGCATGTAACTTTAAATATATTAAATTCTATAATATTGTATTTGTTCGGCATCTTGCCTACCTGTTCATTTCTTTTTTCTTTTTCTTACAGATTCTCCACCGTATTCATTTAAGTTTACTCTTTCTACATTTCCCATCATCTTTTTTAAATTCCATTACTTTGCTGACCAGTAGACTGGAAGTTATACATACTTTTCCTTTTAAAACAAAATACTACTACAGTCTGTATGATTTTAAAAGAATTCTGAGCTGCCTTTTGTTTGCTGTAGTTATTGTATCTGAGATTGAGATCTGCTGTCCATAGTTGATTTCTGCCCAGCTAAAGGTCTTGCTCATTTCCTCCATCAAAGTACAAGGTGAGTAAAAATTTTAACTTGGACTATATCCATTTTGCATATTATTATAACATTTTAGTTCTAACATCTTTAAAACCTTAAATATTCTTAGTAACACTTAGCAAATTATTTACCAGTATATTTTCCATTCCTTTTTTTTCTGTTTACTAATTTTAATAAACCTATCTAAAACTAAATCCTCAATTGAGATCTCAGTGATTATTTCCTATACATTAAGCTATTTGTATTTTATCTTTATTTTAGGTGGTAATGTGCAATATGTTGATTTTCCTTCACTTTTTAGATATGACACTGTCTTATGTATTTCTGTGATGAGAAATCTGTGAAGTTTGCGATTTCAGTGTCAATAATTTCTCTAGTTGATTTTAATTTTGCAGTTTCTTAGTTACTGGTGCTTGCTTCGATATTAAGAGAGAGGGTATTATGTGTCCTAATCCAGATAACACTTATTATCCTTATTAAATCTCAATGTTTCTGTTTCTTTTTAATTCTGAAAAATTTACCTCTTTTATCTTGTTAAATATTAACTCTTCTCTTTGTTATCTTCAGAACTCACATTGCAGAGCAAATTCTTTCCTTTACTGTTCTTTTACACTTTCCTTCTTATCTATTTTAAATACTTTGCCCTTAGATTCACATTAAACTTTAAATTTGTCTTATTGCTGTGTATTATGTCACACTTCTAATGTTCATTTGTTCAACGTTATTTAATATCAATTTTCATATACTAGATACATAGGTATATGGATGCAGGTATAAATTGGAATGAATGTATAGACATTATCTTTAAGATTTAGTTTTTAACAAATGCTCTTGCTTTTTGTGTTTCTATAAATTCAAGTTCTTTCACTATGATTTCCTTATTTTGTAATTTTCACTAAAATTTTATTTCATTTTTTATTATTTTCACTTATGTTTTTACATTTATTCTAATATTTCTAATGAATTGTTTCATGGTATCAGCTTGGGGGTTGCTAATTCTTCTATTATTAATTTCTATTGACTTCTTCTTAGAGGCTCATGTTGGTTTTTTTTAATGTCCCTGTCTGGCTCTCATATGACCTACTTTCTGGAAATGGTTCCAAGAAGTAGTTTAGGTTTAATTCTTTGGGCATCCCAGATTTTTCAATACATTTTACTTGACTATTAATTTATTGTCATGAAATTACTCCATATCTTGGATAGTTTAACATAAATTTGCACATTTGAATTGAACACATTCATGTGGATTTCTTTGGAGTTTAATCATTTTATTGGAGAATACCACTTTTTGCCCTTAAGCACCAAACATCTCCTCTCAGTGTTCTGGGAGAATAATCAGAATTTTTATTCTTTCTCTGTATTGACTGGACTTTCTTTCATCATTTTTGTTAAATGAGAGACTTTTTTTATTTGGGGGTTGCAGTTCAGTTCTTAAGAGACAAAACTGCATGCCTATTCCCTAAGTGAAATCCTAGTCCCTTGCCTGTTGAGCAATTCCAAGTCAATTCCATTGTTCGAGCCACTCGATAGTCAGTCGTCTTGAGTTTTCCTTCCTCACTCTGAGTGCATTCTTCGTTTCTATGGTTGAAGTGTTTTCACTTGATCTCAATTTTGATTTCAAACTCTGATTTATATTTTGCCTGGCATTCCTGTATTGTTCAAGTAACAAGCTTTAAAAAAAAAAAATCAGGTCACTCATTTGTATTGCTGAAAGTCACATCTATATTTTTCACTTTTGTCAATTACTTTGATCAGAAACAGCGGAATTACAAGAAAGACATTTCAATGCTTTTGAAAAATGGAACTTGAATGTGTATGTCCAAATTTGATCCAGGGAATGGACTTCAGCAATCACGGACTTTCTATGTTTGCTGCACCCTAATTCTAAGAATTCATTGTAACTATGTTGAACCCACAAGGAAGAAAGAAATTCAATCACAGATACACAAACATGAATTTTGCATCTAAGTATCACCTTCTGGTATACAGGCTAATCTTTTAGGTTTACATTAGTATGCTTTCCAATTTGTGACTCCTTAAATCTAATTTATAGACCTTTATATTCCTTAGGAATATCATATTCCAAACCACCCAGAAAGAAACACTCAATTTGGGTAAGTTGATTGAAGACTAGATTCCATCTACTTACCACTAATGTTGGCAAAATAAAAAACATTATGTCATTCAGAAATTTTAATGCCCACATAAATACAAATGACATGAATTAAAAAAAAATATTTATTTCTCTCCAACCTGGGAATCACAACTTGAGTGTGTGTGTGTGTGTGTAATAATGCCATTGATTACTATATCACTTTAATTGTTTAAACAAAACAAACATAACAATAAGATTTAAATTTCTATAATGTGTGAATCATAGTTCTTAAAGTTTAAAGGATTATGTTAAAGGTAGGAAATCACGAAAAGAACTACAGTCATCCCAATGTCAGATATGGAGATGTACTGCTAGCGTATGGAAAAATAGTCCAAGCAGTAGAGCAATTGTGAAATTCTTTATATGGATGTTTTTAATGTTTTATGAGACTGATGGTTCAGTTCACTCTGCATTATATCCAAATTACACTACCTTCCTTACATTGTAAATATGGAGTAAATTTGTTCCCTATGAAAATTCTGGGCTTCATAAGAATTGGAAAAGTTTGTATTTACTTTACCTGGGTAGAAAATTAAGTATATATGTGTGAATACAAGAGTACTTCCATTGCTATAAAATATATATCTGGAAGAGTTGAGTATATTTAATGCAGGCTATTTCATATTAGGCAAAAGTACAGATGTGACATTTCTTGAATAATTTGATATTTATATGTAATTCTATATTAAAATTTAATCTTATGGGATAAATGCTGAACTATTTATGGTTGGAGCATCATGACATATATAAAATTTACTTGCAAACAAAAAAATTCTGTGTGTGAGTGCTTGCATGTGGAGACAGAAAGAGAGAGAGAGAGAGAGAAAGGGAGAGAGAGAGAGAGAGAAAGAGAGGGCGAGAACTGAGAGAGCTACAAACTGTTCATTGCTAGATCTAAAAATGGTTATATACATGTTCTTTCCAATCACTGCCAAATAAGTAACCACCTCAAAGTATTCTCTGTTTCTCAGCTTAAGAAATGATTTATTCTTTAACTCATTTTTCAAATTTGAAAGGAAACACTGCTTTTTATTTCCATAAAAATATTTACAGGCCTATGTTATGGTTGATGGTTAGCTCTTAAATATACTCTTATGTCTGCTCTTGTCTGAATCTTTATCATGGTTTCCACTAACATCATCTTTGAAAATACGTAATCTTTCACAGCTATGATCAATTTCTATTATGAAAGACATAATAATCTGAATGAGGTTCTGTTCATCTCAGTACAAATTCCTTAATGTAAATGTCAAGAACTCTGCTCTTCCCATTACCTTCAGGCTTCACGTGAATGCTTGAACTTAGCGATTCCTTAAGCTCTGTGTTATCACTGGAATTATTTTTCTGTCATTTTCTCTTGCAAATTCTTTCATTTTCTTCAGGTCTCAGGTAAGACGTTATTCCTTTCAACTTTTTTCAACGAGCCCCAAACCTGTACTTAGTAGCCTGAGTGATGTCCTCAAGCACCTAAATATTTACTCACTTTCTCTTTTTTATGAAGGTCATGGTGCTTTATGGACCCAGATTTGTACAGCAACTTTGACTGTATCTTTCCTTAAATTCACACATCAGCTCGTGGTAAAGTGCCTAAAACATGGTCCTATGAGATGATTGTCAAATGTTTATTGTCTGTGCCACATAGTAAAATCATTTTTTTAAAGGAACATTTATTCATTCAATCACGGTGTTATAATAAAGCCTTTCAAAGCTGCTAGATGACTAGTGAGTGAGAAAGATGTCACCATTCGATAATTTCTAATAAAAATGGTAGTTTAGTCTATTTGGATCCTTGGAAGGGAATCTTGTTAGGTGACATAGAGTGGATGAAAAAATATCAGAAAAATCAATAGGGACAGAAATGATAAGAATGGAAAACATATTAGTAGTTGCCTAGGTCTGGGGTTAGGGAGAAAGAAATTAACTGATATGAGAGTAATAGAAATACTCTATTTCTTGATTCTGTGCTTGTTCCAAGGGTGTATAAATTTGTCAAAACTCATCAAAATGTATACTTAAAAGTGGTGCATTATACTTCCATTAAGTTGATTTTCTAAATGCTTCAGTAATTTAAACAGCTTCTCAATAACATTTCCAGCAGTGAAAGTGCTCAACAGTTTTGTTATTGGGGTAAAATGCTATGAGATAATATTATTTAAAATTTCTAAATAGTAGTGGTAATGCTAAAATCATTTTAAAGAGCCTTTTTATGGTAGTTTGTATATAAAAGGAAATTAATGGGTCCCATGCTAATTTTATTCAGTGATTAAATCACCAAACTACTGATCTTTCCCTTGCTTATTCATAGACCATCAGGTAATTAGGACTGTCTCTACTATATCATCTGCCAGCTGTGAGGAGAATGAGAACAATAGTTATTCAGTTCAGTGAGATCATTATCATTCATATAGGAAAGCAGGACCTTTGTAATGGTGAACAACAGGTCTAGATAGATTTCTTCTCCATTTTCTCTGTGCTTATTGAATAAAAAGCCATTAGCCAACTGGAGACTTAGATGTCTATGTGCAAAGACAATTAATTAATTCTAACTTACTTAATAGAGCCTTCTAAGATTATTTTAACACTGGGGTGATTTTAAAGAATAAAACATTTCAAGTAGGCACGCATTCTAATACCTAGATACCTTACAGAAATACCTTTATAAACTTACATCAATCTTTATCAAAAATTTTCATATAAACTTTCTAATAATTATCATGTCAAGAAAAATTGAGTAAAGCAAGAAATCAAACACAGTTTGGGTCTCTGAGACTAGAATTACTCTCCCCTCCTTTGCCACAACCTAAACTCTTGAAAACACACACACACACACACACACACACACATACACAGTATGTGCACACTACTGAAAAATAGTAGTGGAAAAATAGATCATAAAAATACGAATAACTGTGAGATGGAAAGCCACTGTGTATAACAGTAGAAAGTGAGATGAAATTAATTAAAAACACTCTTTTGTTGAGATGAAATTTACATTAAAAATGCAAGTATTCACTGTTCCAGTCAAAAAGTTTTAATATTTGAATAAATATATGCATCCACCACCTGAAAGATTTTACAGCATATTGCCATTGCCCCAGAAAGTAAGGAGAAAAGTGTTACTCTCCGGTGAATTCCTCAATCAGAGGGGATGATTTTAGCATTAAAATGATCATAAATTATCTTTGCCTATTCGATTTTTAAAAATGCAATCATGTGGTGCATTTTCTTTTGTGTCTGATTTCTTTTACACAGTGAAATGTGTTTGAGATTTATAGTATATTGTGGTTGCATCAATAGTAGTCCAGGCGCTTACAATGTCTTTTATTCACTCTCTTAATGGCTGTAGGATCTTTTGATCCTAATATTTGTATTCTTCACTCTCATGAGCAATCTTACCGTATATTACCAATTTAATTAATCTCACCACATATCAAATTTTCAAAATTGCTATTAAATGCATTATATCATTGATTTTCACCCTTATTTTTGTGATAACTTGTCATCAAATTTAATTTCCTTCTTCCCTTAGCTCCTTATTTTCAAAGCTTAGATAAATAATTTATTTTCTCTACAAGGCATTTACATCAAATGTCAGTTATTTGCACTAAAATTTTCCATTAATCATTGCTTAACTTCAGTGCACAAATTTAAGTTTATAAGAAACTATCAAGGGATCTTACAAATGGGATAGACAAGTTTCCATTTCTGCCACCAATGAAGAGTTATTGATCCATAATCTCTTCAGCATTTGGCATGGCGGGTTCTTTGGGTTTCAGCCATTCCAGTAGATGTGCAGTGATCTGTCATTATTTTAAACTCAGTTCTTCGGTGATATACGATGTGAGCATGTTTCTCATACTAACTTTCATCTATATAATGTCTTCATGTACCAAGAGATATGTCTTCATCTATTTTGCCCATTCCTTAATCGGTTTGTTTATTTGCTTACTGTTGAGTTTAAAGAGTTCTTTGTATGTTTAGGAGACCGATCTTCAATTAGATATGTGTTTTCTCTTCATTTTTAAAGAGTATTTCCCATTTATATTAAATCTTTTTTGGAGGACAAGAAATGGATAATTCCTTTCATCAGCATTTTATAGGTGCTGTATGTTTTTAGTGAGAAGTCTGTCATCATCCTGCTGTGTGTAGTGACTTTTTAGCTTGTGGGTCAATTTTTAGTATTAAGCATGTTTGGTTTTTTGTTGTTTCTTTTTTTTCCTATCCAGAGTTCACTAAATTTAGACTTTTTGGTGGACATCTTTAAAAATGATTGTAAATCCATCTCCATTTTCACCTCTATTTAATTTGGCTTATTCTCTTTATCTTCCACATTCTTCTGGTGTATTAGGCTACTAGGTATAGTCTCACATATCTTGGATATTTCATTTATTTTTAAATTTCTTTTTTGTCTTGTTTATGTTGATAAATTTGTTTATATTCAAGTTCACTTCAGAACTTCATATTTTCTGAAACTGCTTCTTAAATTTATTTCATTCCTGGCATTTTTCTTTTCAAGGATTTTTATTCACTTCTTCATATTTTCCATCTACGTGCTTATATATACTGCGTCTCTCTTTGCTATTAGATCCTCGTCCATCATTTTCATAGTTAAAATTCCTCTCTGATTATTGCCTTACTTGAGTGACTTTTAGGTTTGCCTGTACTGATTCTTCTGTCATTTAGGCACAGATCACTTACTGTAAATTTTTAGTTTCTCTTAATATTTTATCACAAGCATGGGATTTTAAGGTATTACTTTTAACATGCCGTTAATGAGTATTAGCGTTGGAGTTTAAATTTTAGTTAAATTCAGTTCAGCACTGATTTTCAATATTTGGGCACAAACACGGGTATTTGTTTCACTTTTTATTTAATTTCTAAACAGTTCCCTTGGGTTCCCAGGCCTCACCTCACCTCGTAATCCTCAGGCAACCACACTCCACCCTGCTACCCTGATCAAATCATTACAAAACCATTCAAGTAGAAGCTTGAAGCTTGAGGCTTTATCCCTCCTTTCCTGCCCTGTTCCAAGCAGGGCTTGGATGGCTTCACTCTACTCCAGCAATGTGGTGTCCCCAAGCTACTTCTCTGCTTGCCTTCCCAACTCCAGACTTAGAGCTGGAGTGAATGCTAGAGTAAAAGCCTGTAAAACAAGGAGTAAATGTTTACATTAGTTTCAAGGGATTTATCTCTTTGTCTTAACTCTCCCTACCTGCTGCTCTTCCATAGAAATATGCAAAATCAAAGGTTTGGTATACTTCAGGACCATTTCTTTCAGCTAGACTGCAAAACAGTCTGCCCTCAGTGGACCCTGTTTTCACTTGGTCACTATGCTAAGTGTCTCAGGGAGAAGTGTCTCAGATATCCCCCCACCCTCATTGTTAAGAAGGCCATAACTACGCACACAGTGAAAGCCTGCTGGAAAGACTTGACCATGCGTGCAAGCTTTGGGGGCTGCTTCTTTGGGGGATTCTATTGTATTCAATCAATTAAAAATGTCAAATTGTTGTTAGATTTCAACTGCATTCTCCTTATGCCTGATTATTTTGGATTTTTCTCCTTCTATTTGGTCCTGCCAAGAAAGCTTTTTTATGAAGGATTCATAACTTTATAGAATCTCTTTTTTTTTTTTTTTTTTTTGGTGCTGGGGCTCGAACTCAGGGCCTTGTGCTTGCAAGGCAAGCACTCTAATCACTAAGCTAAATCCCCAGCCCTAGAATCTCATTTTGATGAGATGTCTTCTAGTTTCTTACAATTTAAGTGGATTTCACTGGATTTGAGAACTTTCTTCTTCTGTACCATAAAATTTAGTTATAATATTTCCTGTAAATGATCATTTAGTTTCATTTCACAACTTTGATTATGTTGTACTTTCATCATTATTCAATTCAAAATGATTTCCAGGTTTAAAATTATTTAATTTCTGAGTTCATTTAGGGAATTTATTGATACTATTTCTATTAACACATAGTTGTATTTCATATCATTCACATTTTAAAATCTAAAATTATATCATATTTTTATTTTAAATTGGATAAATATTCCTCCATATTCTCCATATTTTTATTTCTTTTACCTACATATTGTTTAGAAATGTATTATTGGATCTCCAAACATTTAGACATTTTCTGTATTTACTTTTTAGAATTAACTTTTAAATTCATTCCCTTTTGTTTCAAGAATATATTTTATATAATGTGAGTCAATTTACATTCAGTAGATTGTATTACTCAGTATAATCAATCTTAATGTTGTGCACTAGAGACAAACGTATATTCTGCACTTTATAGGTGGAATCTTCTATAATTATCAATTAGTACAAGTATATTACGATATTACTAAACTTTTCAATATGTCTTGTCTTTTTGTTCTACAAATTATTTGAAGGAAGTTAAATTCATTTATTGTAACTGCGAATTTGCCCATTTTTCCTTTTAACTCCACTAGCTTTATTTCATGTATTTTCAATTTATGATACTAGGTGAATAAAATTATAGGACTGCAATGTCTTTTGAATAAATTGAACTCATTGTGAAGTGATACACTTGAAATCTAATATAATTCTTGGCTCAAAAGTGTACTTAATACAACATGTACATAACCACTTCAGCTTTATTTTTAACTGTTCACTGTGTACTAGATCTTATTCATTTAAAAAATTGTTAACCCATTTGTGTTTTTAAATTTTATGTATATCTTGAGCAGCATAAATTTGTTTCTTTTCTAAGTCCAATGTAAAATAGTTGCCTTTTACTAGAGGTTTTCAAACTGCTTGTATGTATGTTTATGCACCTGTTTATGCTTAACTCTTTCATCTTGACTTAACTGATAAACATTATGTTTTCGGCTTTTTTGGTGTAGTATATCTTACAAGATTGAAAGAAATCTTGTCCACATCTCCATACTTTTCATTCTGCTATCAGTAATTTTATCTATGCTGGTCATTAGTTTATTTCATCTGTATATATTCCATATATTGATTGGATGTTTCTTGTAGCAAAAAGTCATAAATAAAACAAATATTGGCATGGCTCCATCTACATACCTAATCAAATAACTTTTCTAGGAATAAAGCATGAATATATGAACTCATTGTAAAATACATATGTATTTGTTGACTTCTTAACAGAAATATTTCACCATAAGAAGAAATCATTTTAGATTGTTGAAACAAAAACCTAGTACTAACTGATGATTATTCTTTTTTTCTCATTGTAAAATAGACTCATCTGTAATATGTTCTTGCTCTTGTATATCAATTACTTTACACTATTTTAAACTCTCATTTTTCTATACTAGACACTTAGCTTCTCTCTCTGCTTTATCTCTGCTAAATCTTACTGAGACTTTTAAAATGTTTTCCTATAATGTTTGAGGAAAATCCCAATACTTACATTTACTCTACGTATCTATGTATGTTCATTATCCATGTATTTCCCATCATCCTTATAAATCCTACAACTTCCATTTTCTCATTCCACCATCGTCAGCCTCATGGTGATTCTTCGTCACTTTAATTTCTATTCCTGGGAAATACTAATCTAGCTCCCACCTTAAAACAATTGCACTTGCCATTTGTCATCCAGTTCTTCATTTGCTCTAGTTTTTATTCAATAGTTTCCTGCCACCCAATCTAAAATGGCCTCTACCCCATCCTATTAGTTGACTTTCACTTTACTTTTCATTTTCTTCAAACAACTTAATTTTTTAAAAAAATACTTTTTTTATAAAGTTATTACCTTCAAGGAGAATAAAATTTCATTACAGCATCAGCTGAGTATCATTACTTTTGAGTCTGGGCTACTTCAATAAAACTACACTCTTAGTTGCAAAATTTAGTATATACTGTTTTTATATTTATATATGTACTTACTTATTCATCTATCTAGATAATTTGAACAATAAGAAAGTATAAGGCTAATAAGCAATTAAAAATTTCAAATATATCATGTAAAGTAATTGTCACAAAATTCTATGAAGTAGGAGGCAAAGTTATAACTAATTATTTTTTAGGTGAGGAAATCAAGGCATTTGAAAAGATATATGACTATCGAATTCACCCAGATGTAGAAATTGACCTGAAACTTAAATCCAAGTCTTCTGATACTAAATCTTGCATTAACATTATCATTATCATGTATACTGTAGAAATTTACTCTTACAAGAATAGCTTTTAATATGATAATATATTCATTTGATAAAAGACGAGATGGTAAATATTACAGTGAACAAAATAATTTTACATGTAACTTTTATGTACCTATAAAATTCTGAGACCTTAATTACCTTAACACTTTGTAAATCACCAAAAGATTCAAAGATTAATTTAAAAAAACCACAAATGAATTATGCAAGACTGATAAAGCCTCAGTTCAATTTGCATAATAACTTTCATATTTCCTGGAAAATATCAAACATGTAAAAATTCTCAGACATAAATCTAGAGCCGCGGCAGTATCTATTGTCACCTGTTTGAGGACGTTATCTTAGAAACTGATCTAAACAAGCAGATTCCATAACACTGATACTTTATGTCTTTGCATTTAGTCTCCCAGAATTGAATTGCCTTTAAGTATATTTTCCATTTGACTTTAGATTGCAAGAAGGAATCTGAAGCACACCTATGGCACATACACACACAACTCAGGAGAGACAACATCAGAAACAAAGCCTTGACTGATACCCATAAATTCAATAAGCTTGCTAGATTCACTTGTCCCGAAATGAATTATATTATATCAGGTACACTACAAAGATAACATTCACCGTAATTGAATTTAGATGCTAAGATTTTTTCAGAAAATAGAAAAAGACAGAGTGAACCAAAAAGAAAGGGAAAGAAAAGAATATGAGTTGACCTCTAATACATCACTCTAGGGCTCTAAATGCCACCTTCAAGGCTGAAAATCTATAACAAGGCTTAAGTAGAGACTTTACACCCTGGATAGCAACAAAACCGTGTAGCATCTAGTACTAAATCTTATGTAACATAATGCACAAGAAGTGATACGGATATCATATCATATCTTGAGTTGGTGACAATTCCATATTTCTGGAAAGCAAACTGGACCGTAGTTGAAAAATTTTCATGCTGTCTGCATTGGATTACTTGGTACAATGCTAATGTGTAGGCCATAGATAGTTAAATTCGCAGTTGTCCTTTGGCACTCAGGAAAGGAAAATTTGGATGCTGAGCAAGACAATTAGAGCGCTAGTGTCCTAGTTTAAAGCCAGATGAATCTTGGGTAAAACTGTAAAAATAGAAACTGCCTTAGGAGAGTAATAAAAACATTCAACACTGTCTCTCAAGGTGACCAGGGTCTCTGTTTCTAAATAAAGGCTCCTATGAGAGGAGCATGATGCTAAGTGGATGAGGAATTTATCTCTGGTGCTCATGACTCATTCAATTCCCTTCTCAACTTCAAAGAGAACAACAAGCATCAGTTAACCTTTACTGGCAGCACAAGGTTATTAGTAATAAACAGACACATCGCAATTAATTATCCTGATTCAGAATAACAGGGGTGGTAAAATTTTTGCAGACAATAGTGAAATTTCTATTAATTCAAAATTATAGGAAATATCAAAGTCATATCTTAATCTTCCTTTTTCTTCTAGGCTTCATAAGCATCACAATTCTACTTTATTTTCACTTCTTTGTTTCATATTTATGCGGTTCTATAAATAATCTCAATGCTACTTATCAACATAAGATGCAGTATAATTTTTAAAAGAAAGTTCATAAACAAAATAAAAAAGTAATGAAGCTCAGAGATATAAACAGTATAAAATGTTAGATCTCTTCTTTCAATAAGAAAAACTTGGAAAATTGCAATTAAATGAGTTTTCAAACTCATCAGAGGACTAAATTCTCTGGGCAACCAAGTAACCATGAATCTAGAGGAAGACAACTGTTTGCAGGGTTAAAATGGACCTGAAATATCCAAATAAATGGTGCGTACATTGTTGGACTTCATATAAGCCTCTAAGATATACAGATGAACTTTAAAAATATTGTCAAAGAGTGGATAATAAAGCTAATAAAGCCACAAGATGTCACAGATGAGGAGGTCTGGGCTTTCTGGCAAGACTTTCCCTGAGACCTGCTAGGTCCTCACAGGGAATGTGAGAGAGAATCTTCAGAGAACTTTTCTTGTGTATTAGGAGAAGGCAGGAAAAACAATCAGGACTAATATCCAACATAGGCCTTTCTCCCTTATTTCTTCTCTGGATAGCTTGCCTTCACTGCAAGAGGAAGAAAATTAAGTGTGTGTGTGCGTGTGTATGTGTCACTTTAGGGCACAAGTAGAAACCATTTGTAGTAAGGAAAGTGGGCAGATGTCATCGCGTTAGGGGAAGGGTAAAATGATTCACTCTTCCTTTAGCAACAGCTAGAGGAGGGACATCTGCCATCTGCCCTGACATCCAGAGATACAGCTCCTGAGTAAGAGTGAGGGTTAATAAAACACAAGGATGCACCCCTGCCCCGGGCTCCCACTGCCAGCCCAACAAGATTGACGAAAACACTAGCAGATCTGAAAGCAATTGATTGTCCGTGGGGAAATGAGAAGACCTGAATCCAGGAGGGAAGCAGACATTGAGAAAATGACCTGTGAAAAGCCAAGTTCCACCCTGAACACAAAATAGAACTCAAGGAACTTGACTTTGGCAGTGCACTGAGGCTTTGCACAGGAACACACCTAAACTCAGCTGAGAAATCAGTACCTGGTGGAAGGGACGGCACACAAGTTCTTCAAGCACAAAGGACATTTACACCAGTAGGTACTATTTTTGCACAAGGTACCTAGCTTTCAGTTAAAAAAAAATTGCAAGAAAAAAGAAAAACACACTCTGAAGAGATAAAATACTAGTCAAAAGGATCTTAGAACACTCTATTGCAGAACGATCAGACATAGCTATAATTTTAAAAGAAATGAAAGAAAATTTAAAAAACAGATACTAAAAACAACAGAAATGGTGACATCATATGAAAAGCAAAACTCATCTGTATGACACAAGGATCAACTGTAAATATAAAGAAATGGGTGAAAAGGAAAAAGGGATACAACAGAAACACAGATTTAAAAAACCCGAATATTTATATATCTATAGAGTAAGAAATAAACATACATCAGAATAACAGCTATTGCTAGTGTTAGACTAGAACATTATATGGTGATGAAGAAGTTGCCCAAGTAGATATAATAATACTGAGCCTGCATGCATTTAGCTACAGAGCTTTGGGAAATATTAGGCAACAATTCAGTTTTTATTTTTTATTCAGAAAAGAAAAGAAAAAGGAAAACCCAAGACCCAGAATGCTGCGCTGACAAAATCTACCAGTTAGAAATAATAGTACCAATTCTACAAGTCACTTCTTGAAAACAGTAGAGGGGATAATTCTTCCCAATATAATGGTAGTTGCAGCATTATTCTGTACCAAAATAAGACAAAGACATCAGAATAGAAGTCCAATATCTTTATGAACACTGTCAATAAAATGATAGTAAATTTAATCGAGGAATATATGATAATAAACTATGACTACATGGGTTTCATCTTAGATTGGCTTATCATTTAAAAATCAGTGAAGTTATTTACCATGTTAACAGAATGCAGAAGAAAAATGTATTATCACAATAGATACAGTAAAGGCATTCAACAAAATTTAATATCTTAATATTAAAACAAAACATTCTGCAAGCCAGGAAAAGCAACCTAATTAATGAGACAGCTGTTCACCTAACATCCTAATCCACAACATCATAAACAATGTCAAGAAAGTAAGTGTTTTAAAATTAACACAGAAACAAATTAATCAACTTCTGTCCCAATAGTGCAAAAGGATAGTATTCCATTCAATTCATACTGAAAATCAGTCAGTAAATTGAAGTCAAGAAAAATAAATAAAAAAAAAAGATTAAAAAAGGAAGAAATAAAATGTTTACTCAAATATGATATGGTTTCCTAGGTAGAACATCATCAGAAATCTATTTTTAAGGGTTCTTAGAACTAATAAATGTGCTTTAAAAAGACAGGATGAAAGGCCAGTATAAATAAATCAATCATATTCTTATATCTGAGAAATTGATAATTAGAATTAGAAATTAAGAAGAAACATCAGTTTAATGGCACCTAAAATATGAAATCTATGACTGATAAAATTGTTGTATGTCATTTTAATTAAGATAACATTTAATATCTGTCTGTATTTTACTTCATTCTTATAGTCATAGTTTATTTTAACACAAAAAATGGAAATTAATTAAAGATCACCCTGATTGTGTGTGTGTGTGTGTGTGTGTGTGTGTGTGCGCGCGCATGCCTGCGCGAGCAGTGCTAGGGATTGAACTCAGGGCCTTGTGCTTGCGAGGCAAGCACTCTAACCACTGAGCTAAATGTCCAGTACCAGAATCATGCTAACATCTCTAAAATATAAACCCTATTAATTTTTTCATTGTTTTTGCATTTTAAGAAAAGTAGTATGCGAATCAGATATATATATATACACATATTCATATGACATATAAACTGCTGAAAAAAGTCTTACAAAATTATTAGCAGTCTTAATACTGAAGTAATGACATTGCAAGTAACTTTTTGCCTACTTTTTCTCCAATAATCATATTCCTTGAATAATAAGAAAAATATAAACATAACATTTTGAATAAAAAATCATTCCATGCTTAATTTTAATATTTATTTTTCATTAAAATATTACAATGAAATTAGGTTATGTTATTGTATGTGTAAATTACAAATTATTTCTTTTCCCATTTTGGTAATACTACCATGGTAAATAGCCTTCTGCTATATCCACTTTATTTCTTTAGTGTCCATTTCAAGATTTTACTGCGTAAATGACAGGAAAAAATTTAGGCTCCAAGATGTATTGTCAAGTTACCGTCCACTATACTATTGTATTTGTAAATCACAACTGTACTGATATTTTCTATTTATATATTAATATGCACTCATTTTATGTATATATTGTTTACATTTCAATGAATTTTGACAAATTAAATGTTAATCATTATCACAGTCAAGATATAGAATGCTTTTGTCACCTAAAAATTAAATTATTGCCTCACTCACTGGCTCCAAGCAACCACTGGTCTGGTTGTTTCTCAATATATATTAGGTTTGTCTTTTAAAAATTTTCAAATCATTATTTTGTTCTGATTTCTTATCTGATTTCACGAGTCAGGGTTTCATTGCTTCTAATTATGAAAAGAATGTCATTGTATGACCATACCACAATTTGCTTAACCGCCCAACACTGATGAAGAACTGGGTCATTTCCAACTGTTGGCTATTATAAATAAAGCCACAGGAATATGTATGAAAAATTATTTACATTGGCATGTATTTTCCTTTTTTTAGTAACTTTCTGGGTTAATTGTGGGCACTCTAGAAAGTTAATGCTAAAGGTTTTAAAGAACAAGAAGGTTGTACTCCAGAGAGATTATACCTTTTGCCCAGAAACTTATATGGGTTCCAGTTACTCCAAATCTTTTCTGATATTTCCTTTCAGTTAGTCTTTATCTTTAGTGACAATGGTCAATGATTCTTTTGTATTTCTCACATGACTACTGACTTTCAGCATTTTCCATGTGCACGTGGACACTAAGATATGTTCTTTTGTAAACTACCTCTTCAGTCTTTTGCTGTGTTTATACTGCTGTTTTTCTTATTGAGTTATGAGAGCTCCATTTACTGGGCTAAGAATTTTCAGGGGCTGGGAATTTAGGTCAGTGGTTAGAGCACTTGCCTTCCAAGCATGAGGCCCCAAGTTTGATTCTCAGCACACACACACACACACACACAAAATTTAATCAAATCTCTTACACTGACTAAAGAATGTTTTCAGATTTATAGATCACAGTATTTTCTCATAATCTGTGGTTTTATTTATTTATTTATTTATTTATTTATTTATTTATTGGTGCCGGGGATCGAACTCAGGGCCTTGTGCTTACAAGGCAGGCACTCTAATCACTGAGCTAAATCCCCAGCCCCAATCTGTGGTTTTAAAATTTAATTTCTTATGACTTTTAACAAACAGAAGTTATAATTTTGATGAAATCTGGACTTTTTATTGATTCATGATTTCTTTGGTATTTCTGAGAAATGTGGTCAATTATAACCAAATTTTCTCCCACATATTTTGAGTTTTTGTTTTGTTTTGTTTTATTTTGTTTTTACAAATTTTGTCATTTTAGCTTTATGTTCAGGTATGCTATTCATATTGAGGTAAATTATGATGTAAAATGTGAGATAAGAATCAAGATTCATTTTTAAAAACATACATAGACATTGTCTTAGTCACCTTGCTATCACTAGACAAAATACCCAACACCCACTCTAGTTGTTAGAGGATTCAGCCTATAGTTGCCTGAGTCCAAGGCAGGAGGGGACGGTGGAAGAGCCTTGCAGAGAAAACCTGCTCAAGTCATGGTGCACAGGAAGCAGTCAGTGAAAAGGGAACAGCTGGGGTGCAAGATGTATGCTTCTAGGTCACACTCCCACAACCTGCCTGCAACAAGGGCCCACCACCTAACAGGAAGTTCAACTACTCAATTCATTAACGGATGAATTATTGATGAATATTAGTGCTCTTGTAATCCAGTCACCTTCTGAACAGATGAGGCTTTTGGGAGACACTTTAGATATAAACCAACAGATATCCAGTTATTTCTGCACCGTTCATTGAAAAGATTATTATTCCATTTTTATAATTACCAATTGTCAATCAAATATCAATGGGAAAATTATGTCTTAATTATTGTAACAGCAAATTTTGAAACTGGCTAACATACATCTTACAACTTGTTTTTTCATTGATGTAATTTTCATCAAAATTCATTTGATTTTTGTAAAATATTTGCAACGTTACATTTATCTTAGAATATGTGTATCCATTTACATAACAAAGAGATATTTGCTGAAGTATTGATTTGGATTGATTGGACCTGTAGATCACTTTAAATCAAATCAAATTGTCATTTTAAAAATATCAAGTCTTCCAACAAATCATTGTAAAAATATCCATTTCATAAATATTTAATTAAGACCTTCCTAATTGCTCTCAATAATGTTATATGGGTCCCATTCTAAAACTATTGAACATGTATTATTAAACATTTTGTAAAATAGTTCATGATTTGAGGCTTTTGAAAATACTATTTTTTAAACTGTGCCTATTGCTAGTAAACAATTATACAAGTGATTTTTTAAAATTAACTTCGTGTTCTGTGGTCTTCCTAAAATCAGTTACGAATTTTAGTAGCTTCTATTAAATTGTTTAGAATGTCTCCAAATACAATTATGTATTTTGACAATAAAGGCACAGTATTTCTTTCTTTTCCAGCTGTGTGCCTAGATTTCAATTTTGCTACCTAGAACTTTCAGTTCAGCATTGAATAACAATAACAAAAATAATAACCCTTGCCTTTTTCTTGATAATAGAAGGGAAGAAATCAGTTATTTTTTGTATATGCCATTTCTCTTTTTTCGACGTTCAATTTTCATTTGAATATCTATACAAAAGTAATACAGCTTTTATCAAAATTCTTGTTTGCTAGTTCTATCATCTTTGATTTCTGAGGTCTTATTTCTATTGACATTTTCAAAACACCTGGTTTTGAGTCACAATTTATTGCTTCTTAGTATGCATAGAGACTTCTGGGGTACTGAACTTTGTAAAACTTGCATTGTTGACTATTATCTTTTTAAAAAGGCTTCTAATAAAGAACGTTAGGCATGTTTTGGGCAGGGAACAATTGAAAAATGATTTTGAGTCTTTTCAGTTCTGTTTTACAAGCATTCTAGGAAGAGCTTGGAATAAGCTTTACTTCAGAAATATTTCAGCCGTGCTGTCCTTCTACAAGGCGCCCCCCTTAGAGTCTCTTCTCACCTCCAAGTGGCCAGTGAGGACCCACCTGGCTGACTGAAGCTCAAATGTCTCTCAACATCATGAGCTCTGAGAATGGAGTGTACACTCAGCCCTATGGGGGGCTTATTACAGGCTCTCTGGACATTCAGCGTTACATGTTTACGATATCCTATTAAGAGACACACACCAACACACCTGCCCTGTTTTCTGGCTCTCAATCTTCTACATAGCTCTCTCCATTCTGTCCCAGTGTCAAGCTTCATTTCGTCTCTTCGCTGGGGACGTGGGCCTCTTTTTGGGTCCCTTCCTCATGCTCCTGTGGGCCAGCAGGTGCCCAAAGGTGGAGACGTGAAGGAATCATGGGCCTGACCTAGACATTGTCCCTCTCTCAACGATCACAACCTTTGCTACCTATTTTGAATGTGCGAACAGTTCTATTCAATTTCTTCCTAAATTTTTAGCTGTTCCTAGAGGTTTTATCTAGTCTTTATTACTGCATCATATCTGGAAGTACGATTCAACTATTTGCCTTTTTAAAATAAAATATTTATGATATTTTGAGATAGTTTTAAGTCAGTAGAAAAGTTGCCAGAATATTGCAAAGAATTCACATATACTCACACTTAGTTTCCTCAATTGTTAACATATTCTTAAACATTTGTCACAACTAACCAATCAGTATTGTTACCGTCTTATTAATTAACATCCATATTTTATTCAGACCTCATTTACCTTTTCAATGTCCTTTTTTTTTTCTGTTCAATTATCCCATCCAGGATACTGCATTACATTTATTCATTACATCTTCTTCAGTTTGCCTGAACTGTGACACTTGCTTATACTTTTCTTGTCATCAGTGACTTCAACAGTTTGCTTTTGTTTGCTACTTTCCTATTACTTTGTTACAAATTATGTGTATTAATGAAATACATAAGGTAATGACACTATTTGTATCTACCAAACTAATGAAGTAATTAAAATTATACAATTTAGTTTTGACAACTCTTGTGTATTACTTGACTTAGAGTAAGTTATATTTTACTTCAAATGTCACAAATGCTCATGGATTTCTTTATTGATAAATTGTAATGTGTATATTTTCATTTATGTGACCCCTCTAGAAAAAAGTGAAGCGTGTTGTTTAATTTTCCAAAAGACAGTCTTTCATCAAGGATGGAGGAAAAAGGCAAAGTGTGGGGAACCTGCTGCACTCCTTTGGCCACAGAAGGGAGGATAATGAGCCCTCAGAGGCCCTGACTGACAGACCTAAAGTTCTGAGCACAGTCTCACTCCAAAGCCCAGTCCAAACACCCAGAGCAATAAAGAACACCTGATAGCTGGGGTCCCTTTAATAACAAAATTGCATCTGTAGTGGTTACATTTGTGTCTAGTTGGCCTACTATGGTGCTCTTTTGTTTAGATAAACACCAGTCTACCAGTATGCAAGTTGTTATGAAGGTATTTCTTTAAATGTGGTTAATGACGTCTATTGTCATTGCACTTTGAATTAATCAGTTTACTCCAGATAATGTAGCTAGATTTGATCTAATGAGATGAAAGCCTTCAGACGAAAGACTGAAGAAGTGCTCTAAGGAGAAGGGAATTCTGTCTCCAGACTGCTTTCAGACTCAAGACTGTAACATCAACTCTAACCAGAGTTTACATCCTGACAGCCTGCCATGAGCGCATGTTTGTGTGCAGTAACTGATATGATAAAAGCAATGAATGTTAAAATTTACTACAGTAGAACATACTTCGCTATTAATCCCTCTCAGAATACTCCACCTCACTTCTAACACACTCATCCCATCATTCTTGCCACTTTCTGAAGCAGCTCTGGAGTCTTCTTTCCTGTGTGTATTTAGTAGTGCTGTTGTGGCTGCCTTGAGGTCCTGATCGTTTTGACTTTAGTCAAAAGCAAGAAGTCACACAGTGCCAGATCCAGTGAATGAGGTGCCCCCACACTCGGCCTAAAATTGTCACCAGCTTGCCTCTCCACTGGTACTTGGAAGCAGCACTCACTGCATATTTTTTTTAATAAAAACTTGCTAAAACACTCACAAAAGAGGACTTCCAGAAATGCTCCCTGAATGAGCAAGAACGATGACATAAGTGTGTTCCATGCAAGGGGAGTATTTCAAGAGTGGATTAATAGCAATGCATCTTTTGGTGTAATATATTTTTTAAAATTTAAACATTCACTGTATATTTTGATCACACCTCATATCATATATATACACACACACACACACACACACACACACACACACATATATATATATAGAGAGAGAGAGAAATTTATACTATATGAGTGGAATAAATGAACTAAGTTACAGCACAGTAGAAACTTTGGTGGTCCCTTAGCAGTGCAGGCTCACCTTCTGTATAAATCTATCTAAAGTGCACTGGCTCGCTCTCTCTCCCTCTCTCTCTCTTTCTCTCTTTCTCTCATCTATCCATCCATCTACACTTTAATTCTCCAGGAAGCACACCATCTAATAAAAAAAAAGAGTAATTGATGGTGGGCTAAAAATAGTGACAGTCTAGTGAAGATATGTCAAAGATAATGAAGAAATGTCTTAGAGAGGAAACCTGTTACTTACGTGGAATTACTTCCCCCTGTGCTGTTTAGGGAACACTAAATCTCCACTACCTTATTGCTTTTCTCACTCATTCCATTCAAGAATGTGGAAGCAATAATTTCTATAATCGCGTTCTTTTATTTCTCCAGTTCTACTCATCATGAAATCCTGTTTGCATTTTAACAAGAGCCTTGGGCCTGGCTGGTGTTGAGGTTCCTGTTGCCTTGTGCAAATAAATGGTGTCAACAGAAAACAAACTAGGAAGGGAAGCACAAACATCAGAGGAAGTGCAATCTGAAGCTGAAAAACATTATTTAATAGGACACGGCATCCCTGCATTGACGAAGCCTACCATCTGCACTAAAGCTGAAGCTGTCTTGACTTTTTGTTGTTGTTAATATTTCTTAATATCACACATGTAACATGACATCTTAAGTTTTTTACATGTTAATAACTTATTCCCAAGCAACTACAAAAGTTGGTGATACTATAAAATCCATTCCAGAGCTGAAACAACAAAAAGTAGAAGGCGATGAAGTAGCTTTTGCAAATGTCTAAAGTTGTAAGAAAAGGTCCGGGATTTGAATGCAGACCATGTTTGCATATTCAGACATCATATTTGGAAATAAGATACAACATTGCCTCATCACTCTTCTTTTATCATACCATCAAATATATAAAGAAAAACTAGAAAACCACAAAAACAATTTTAGAAAAAGTTATACTTTGATGTCATAAATGTTTCATGTATAGAAAAAATTTTAAAAATCATTAGTAAAAATATAATCATCAAAACTAGATTTCTGTGTAATAGAAATTAGCTTGAAAATATAGTCCACAAAATTATAGTTTGTCAGCTATCCTAGCAAAGTAAATTTAGATATAAATTTAAGTATGTTAATGTCTGGAGTTAGGTTGATATGTATCCAAGTGCTGTTTGGATGCATATAACAAATGTTCTGAAATAAAAAGGAGAAACACCACATCTTTACTATTTTGAAACATTATCCTAAACTTTTTAGCCCAGTTTCTTGTGATCGGAGAAACTAAGCTTCGTAAACACTTCAAGTAGGAGCTGAATTATAACTACTTACGATAGTGGCAGACCTGCTACAAAGTGGCCACACCACCTTCTCCCTCGTAGCATCTTGTGGAGGACAGTCTCCCTTAGGCCCCTGGCAGTGAATTTAGGTTTGCTCTAGCTTCTGCCGGGCTGCCTCTCCTCTCACTAGTGACAGACTCAGCCTGGCGCAGGCGACAGTTTCAGACAGTATCCACCCTGCCCAGGGTGTGTTTAGGGAGCGCCGCTGCCCGGAGGACTCGGGTGGGGAGTTCATTTTAGCTTCGACGCAGGTGGCCCAGCTTTCTTTGTAAAATGGGTAAGATCCAAACATTATTAGTCAGCAGACTCTCACAGAATCACCTCTGCAAACCTCCAAAAGCAAACTTCGAAGGGTGCATGTCTTTCTCCACATGAGGGATTTCGCTTGTCCCTAGATTTAAGCACCCCTCCTTTTTTTCCTTCAGTATTTTGGATTGAACTCAGGACCTCTGTGTGAAAGTACATTACCAACCCTTTTGTGGTTTTTGTTTTTGTTTTTAATTTTACTTTTTATCAAGAACATGTATTGGTACATTGCATACATAATGATCACATTCATCATAGTTATTTTGTACCTATCCATGATGTGTCCTGCTTTCCCCCCCTCTTCCCCACCCCTCCCTTCCGTTCCCTCCATCCCTATTTACAGCAGGTTTATTCACAGTTCTCAATGATCTCCCTTTCCCCTTTCTTTCCGATTTTTCCCTTCCTGCTTTTCCCCCTTCCCTCTTTCTAGTACTCCTTTCCTTTGTATATTATCTTCCTTTTATATAATATCTATTACACCACTTTGTCTTTATTTACAGTTATGGTTTCTCATATCAGAGAAACAATTCGATGTGTGCTCATGAGTGTGTGATTTATTTCACTTACTAGTATATTCTCAAGGAACATCCATTTACATACAAATAACTCTAGTCTATCCTTCTTTATGGCAGTGTAGTACTCCATTGTGTAGAAAAACCACATCTTCCTTAGCCATTCATTAGTTGTTGGGCATTTAGGCTTCTTCCAAGACTTAGCTATTACAAATTTTGTTGCTATAAACATGGTTGTGCATATATCTCTGTGGTATGATGATTTTAATTCTTCTGGGAAGATCTCCAGTAGGGGAATAGCTGGATCAAATGGAACCTCTAGTTCTTGTTTTTTGAGGAATCTCCATATTGATTTCCACAGTGGCTGGACCAGTCTGAATTCCCACCAACAGTGGAGGAGGGTTCCTTTCTCCCCACAGCCCCTCCAGCATTTGTTGTTAGTTGATTTTTTCATAGCCGCGATTCTTTCTGGAGTGAGATGGAATCTTAATATTGTTTTGATTTGCATCGCTCGAATGACTAGTGATGGTGAATATTTTTTCATATATTTATTTGCCATTTTTATTTCTTCATCTGAGAAATGTTTATTCATTTCAGTTGCCCATTTTTGGATTGGGTCTTTAGATTTGTGAGGTTTAATTTTTTTGAGTTCTTTATATATTCTAGATGTTAGAACTTTGTCTGATGGATAGCTAGCAAAATTTTTTCCCATTCTGTGGCTTTTTGTCCTACTCTATTGGTGATTTCTTTTGCTGTGCAAAAGCTTTTTAATAGCATGTGGTCCCAAGCACTGATTCTTTGTATTGTTTCCCGTGCAGCCCGAGTTCTTTCTGCATTACCCTTATCTACACAAGATAGATAAAATAGAAAAAAAACAGAAAAAATTTTGTTCCTGGCCCACCTTTCTGAGGCAATAACTCTTGATTAGTCTAGCTTGCTTTACTTATATATCTAGTCTTCCTGAATCATATACTTACAAAGTTCCTTGCTAATTTTTATGTTTTAAATATCAATAACTTATATCTACTGGGGAAAATTAGAATTTAACATTCTCAAAAGAAGATTTTTGTCTTGAAAACGCTGCACCTCCCACCCTAATCACATGTGTATCTACCTCCATCTCTCACTATAATCTAGTATGTCACCATTTTATCTGTTTTGTCTCTGTACCATTCTTGTTCCCTGTTGGTTGGCCATTATGTTTTATTTTAGATTATCTTCTGAATTTTCATTGATTCCTTACTATTTCGCTATAGACATGTAAACTGGTGATTGGAAGTATGTGTGCTCCTTGACTTTATTGGTGGGACTCTAAACTGTGTGCCATGGAACATTAACCACCTTACTCAGGGATTGAGAAATGAGAGAAATGAGAAATGAGAGAAATGAGAGAATTGTAAGACTTTTCTTTTAGACCTGTCAATATGGGCCCAGTGGTTAATAGAACTAATATTTTCACTATTTTGCGTCCACAATTTTACTTTATCCACCTGTTTTCAGTAATGAGTCCAAACCTGTCTTTCTGTGTGTGATGGGAATGGAGCTGAGAGTGTGTACAGTGCAAATTTTGTTTAAAGGATGGATCAAAAGGCTTCTGTTATTAATCATGTCATGATTTATTATTATGATGATGATGATTATTTGTTATGGTTTAGACAGAGACTATCACCCCAAAGCTTCATGCACTTGGAGGCAAGGCTTTTGGAAAGTGATCGGATCACGGGTGGTCTAAATTCTTCAGTAGATTCATTCTCATAAGCTCAGTAGCTGAGTGTGCTATTAGGAGGTGGGGCCTGGTTAGAGATGGGTCTCTAGGGAATGATCTGGAGGGGAATATCTCCCTCCCCAGCGCCTCCCCTCTCTGCTTCCTGTCCACCACGGTGTGAGCAGATTTTCTTTCACTGTTATGTTTTTTTTTTGTTGTTTTTTTTGTTGTTGTTGTTGTTGTTGTTGTTGTTGTTTTTTGTGGTGCCGGGGATCGAACTCAGGCCCTTGTGCTTGCAAGGCAAGCACTCTAATCACTGAGCCAAATCCCCAGCCCCTCACTGTTATGTTTTGTGTCTAGATGTCCCCCCAAAGCCTCATGAGGTAAGAAGTGGCTGGATCCGAGGTGCTTGGATCTAGTGTGTGCGATCCTGGGATTAAGGGTGTGTGATTACTAAATCAATCCACTGATCGGTCTGGCATTGTCCTGACCCTAGCAGCCTGGATAAGACATAAAGTACAGGAAGAAGCTGTTTAGGCCCCTTGCTTACCCACTTGCTTACTTTGCTGCTTTCTGCCTCTGTGCAATGCCTCCTTGCCTTGGACCCAGCTGATTGTGGACTGAAACCTCTACAAACTGTGAGCTAAATAAACCTTTCTTCCCTTAACCTTGGGTGTCAGGTATTTTGTCTCAGCAACAAGAGAAAAGTAACTAAGACATTCACTATGCCCCTCTGCAATGCCATTTTCTGCTTTGGAGCCAGCCGAGGGGCTGTGACCATGTGCCAAGAAATACATCTCCTCCTTTAAATTATGGGTGCCAGGTATTGTTTCCCAGCAGCAATGAGAAAGTGACTAAGACATATTATCATTATTTCAGAACTGTGGATCAAACCCCTGCTAGGCATGTGCTACCACTAAGCTACATCCCCAACCCCACTGTCATAATTATTTTTACAAAAATAATATTTGACATAGAATACAAAAATAATAAAAGGATACATAATCGCTACAAATGATGCATTTTTGTTGCGTGTATGTAAGTCACTTTATTAGTTAGTCTTTAGAAAGAATAGTTAAGTAGACTTACTGACAACCAGCAATGTAAAGAATTAAATTTCCTGAAACAAACTCTATTAAATTATCTCCCAAAATTATCCAAGTTTCCTAAGTTTAAAAATTGTGGAAATGTATACAATCATTGTTAATTTTTCCAAAGTATTTTAGGCAGACACACAGATTGCTAAGATCAGAAATATTGTTACACTGACTAATTATTAACCTAAAACTTCTATTGCCTGAACATATGACAGTTTAAATCCTACGGAAACTAAATAAAGATTCATTACAAAGAAATGCATTGTATGTTTTCAAGATTTTAAAAATTATTTGAGCAGTGGTAACTAAATAAAAATTTGATTTTTTTCAACTCTTGCTTTATTTGATAGGAATAGCAAGTTCATTATTTGCCAGTAAATGGAATAATCGACTAATTAGCAGCACTTGTTATGAGATGAATATTCAATTACCAGAATAGAAAAGAGAAAAGATGCATCATACCTTGGTAAATTAATTCCTTTTTGTAGAGTGAATTTGCATCCACCTGGCAGAAAATATAAACAGTCTCTTAGTAAAAGCCTTGGGAGGTTTGCCAAATTCAAGAAATTAAAGGGTATTTAACCCTATCACTCCTTGTCAGATATGATTGTTCCTCACTGATGCTTTCTTTATAATGCCATTGAAATTAATCACATCTGTCTAAAATCCACACATTTTACAGTGCTGAGAATGTTAATTACATGTATTTCCTGTATCATTAAAAATTCCTGCCCTTCATATAAAGGAAAACTGTAAAGAAATTATAAAACTGCATAATTGAAAACATGAATGTGTAGGTTTATTTATATGCAATTTTCATGAATTTTTTAAAATATTGTGAACCATATTATAATCCAAGGCAGTTTCAATATATAATAAATTTTTCTTTTCTCTTTCAACTTCAATTTCTCCATTTTCCTTTTTCCTACATTGAATGACTTCTTGCCCAAATTTTGGACCTGAATGCTAAAGTGTCTGTCTCCTGATAATTTATCAAGACATTTGTGGAAACTTGGCTATTGTGGGGGGTTCAAATTTTCTCACGGCTTGGTAGGAAAAATGATGAATTTTCCAAGGTAAATTCAAGACCTTATCTAGGACTTATGGACATTAACATCTTCCACAGTACACCACAGGAAGTAAGGCAGTTGTTTGAGTCTTCATAAAATAGGTTCAAATAGTTTGCTTGACCATGTTGAAAATTATGAGGGGCGACTTTTAAGATAATTAAACATGATCTTAGTTACCTTTCTCATTATTGAGACAAAAATAGCCAACACTCAAAGTTAAAGGAGAAAAGATTTGTTTTGGCTCACAGTTTGCAGAGGTTTCAGTTCACGGTTGGCAGCCAGAGCAGGATGGCACGGCAAATGGGCATCACAGGGGAGAAACAGTTCATGGTAGGCAGAAGACAGAAAGACAGCGAAGTAGCAAAGAAGCAGGTGATGACAGCAGCCCTCTCTCTGTCTCTTGTATTCTATCCAGGCTGTACACCCTCACACCCAGGGTGGGCCTTCCTGTTATTCACACCCAGAACTGTGCCAAGCCAGTCAGTGGACTAATTTAGTAATCACACACCCTTAATCCTAGCAACGCACACTCTAGATCCAGACACCCCCGAGAAGTCCCACTTGTGACCACACGAGTCTTTGGAGGACATCTAGACATAGCCATAACAAACATGATCATATAAAATGAGTGGAATGATGCACTAAAAAAAGCAAAAGTTGGAAATCAGGAATTATGATTTTTGCCTCAGCTCAGTTGCGGAGTTTTTATTTTATTTTAAGAAAACTAAGCATATTATTGTACACACAAGCCACTCCATTTAGGGATGTTAGAAATCTGTAGATCTCACGTATGAAATTATGGGTCTCCTGAAGAGGGAATGGTGAGCCAAAATTTGGTCTTCTCACAGACAATAAAATAAAAATCAGATTTTCATTGTGATATTTCTTGTTTGTCTTGTCCATAATCACAGAGTGATATCACAGCTATTGAACTGTGATAGCAATGTTTTACAAAACCTTCCCTTGACAATCAAATGTTTCCTTTGCACTGAAATTAGAAAGAAAGAAGGAATCTTTAATATATCTAAAGTTTAACCTTAATTTCATTGGGAAATTTGATCTCATGATACAACTATAAATCAGGAGTATTTAATTAGTTCTTACTTTAATTAACCAATGATCCAATTTAGGATTGATTAGGGTGGAATGCCACAAGTAAATTAAATGTAGTACTACAACATTATGTGAAATTATTGCTCGTTCTCGTTTCTACTAAAATATAATCGATTACGGGTAGCTTTCCAATATGTTTAAAATAATGTACATGTTTTGGTTGCTTATATTTTACTTCACTAATTACTGATCTTTTGATGAGAGCTAATAGGGAGCTATCATAGCAATGCATGAAAGGAGAGATACAGATACCATGGACTTCAAAATGTACTTCCTGCATAGCCATGGGCTATTGTCTCTTGCTATTTGTACTCTATAAGTAAAATTTTCATGGAAATTGGAACACTAGGCCAATCTTCCATGTTAGGAAGGTGAATGGTCCTTCTTGTTGCTTTATTACTTTCCCAAGGAAGGAGTCTTCCACAAACATATCGCCCTACATCTTTTTTAAACTACCACTGACTGGGTAGCATTCTTTTGTCCTATGGAGGCACTAGATTAATATATTATCTGTGGGAATTTCAGGCTCAACAATATATATATATATATATATATATATATATATATATATATATATGTACACATATATATATATCTCCTGTTTCACATATTATGAACAGTATTTTAAACTATAAAAAATAGAACATATTCCAAAAAAAAAAATAGAACATATGCCTAGCACATGAATATAAATTTTGTATAAACTGAATGATATGTGATTTGCAGGTCCTCTTTGAGAAAATTGCTTTTATAAAAATGCTAGTCCCCCTATTTTTATAAATTGCTTTTATAAAAATGGAATACATATGAGGAAGGGGAGGAACATTTAGGACTGTACATTTGAGACCCCCATCTCAAATCATATGTTGAAACTCTGATTCTCAGTGCGATGCAGCTTGGTAGTGGGATCTTTCAGAGTAATTAGACTTAGATTAGGTCATGAGGATGGAACCCTCATAAGAGAACAAGATCTCTCTCCTTCCCTTTCTTTCTTCTCTCTCTTTCTCTCTCTCTCTCTGTCTCTCTCTGCCAAGGAAGGAAAAGACAGCCCTCTGTCACCAGGAAGAGAGCGCTCACCAGACACTGAATCTCTAACGTCTTTGAACTTGCACTTCTCAAAGACAAGAACTGTAAAGGTCTCTGGTTTACCTTGACCATGAACCACTTCTAAGATATTTTGTTATAGCAACCAGAGATGAGTGATACAGAGATCCTAAAGATAAAGATTTCCAACATTCCTTGTTACTCTATCACTTCCCAGCAAAATAGGACTGAGCAACCTAAAAGAGAACTTGAGATGAATGGTGGAAAATAGGGAAGCTTACAATGCTGTATTATTAGAAACAGTAACTCTTTTGTGCCATGAAAAGATAAATAATTAAATGGAGACATGGAAATCCTCCTAGAGGTAGCTAGACTTAAAGTTTCAACATCTCTGAATCTTTCTGTCACTACACATACGTTTTTGCAATCTCCTCATGGAAAATCTGTGTCCCCAACTAATTTATATACTCTCGAAATCATAGATTCTTTTTTGTTATCTCCAGGGTAATTCATAGCATATAATAAACACACCAGTCATGTTTGATTCATTGATTAATTAATTATTTCTTAATCCCTACTTGAACTAAGGAAGAATAAAGCTCCTGAATCACTTGCTTATATTTCTCATGAGAAGTGCTAGGCTAAAATTACATTTTAATTCCATTATGTTTCTAAGTAACTATGACTTCTAGAATAATACCTGGACTTGAAATATGAAGTTCAGTAGCTCAGACTAACCATGGGAGAACATGTCTAGAAAACCTGAGTTTCTCTTATTCTAGTGGAATGCATTGTATCTTTAATATAATGCATGGCAGATGTGGAATTTGCAAGACTATATTGTTGGAGTCAGGTAAATAATGTATTTCCATGCCAATCATTTTATTGTGTTAAAAAGCAATCCACACCCTCATTGTTCATTCTTTGGTGCTGACGATCCACATTCTCACCTGAATTTTGACTGCCTTCCAAAAGCTCAGGTGTTAAAGGCTTGTCCCCAGGGTGATGCTACTGGGAAGTAGTGGATGGTTTAAGAGTTGGAGTCTATGGAAGGTCTTGAGATACTTAGATCCATACCCTTGATGCACATTCCTTCCCTCTCCTCTATTAGTTTTCCAGCCATGATGCAAATGAGTTTGCTTTCCATGCACTTCCACCATGGTGTCCTGCCTCCACACAAACCAAAAACAATAGACTAACCAAGCATAAACAAGACCCTTGAAAGGTATGAGCCAAAAGGAAATTTTTATGAAGTGATTATCTTTGGCATATTATTATAATGACAGAGACCTCAATAAAATGACTCAGAATGATTTTCTTCATAGAAGTAGAATATTTATTGTGATGATTAAAGAACTGTGGGATACTCAAAGAAAGCAATGACTAAAAATTCTGCTATTCTAAGTTAAACACATAATATTTTAAATATATGATATATCGATATGAGAAAAAGATAATTTTACCCTTTAATATTTGATTTGTCTAATTACTTGCTCATGCTGCAGTACACCAAATAACTCATGTTTATCATCTAATTCTCAAATGCTTTCACATTTTTAATCTTCATATTTTACAACACAGAATACAGTAGAATCCTTCTACTCCCAGCTTCACTAGCATTATAATTTCTTGCCAAGAGAAAGAATCATCTTGATACACTTGAATTCAACTTTGGATTGAAAAGTTCACGAATTCAGTTAAGACCGTCTACAAATTTGACATAAATTAATGAAATTTCCAAATGTTTTGTCAAATATATATAATGTAAGAGATCAGGACACTTCCTTTTCCTCACAATATCATTGTGTCTCTTGTTACTAGCCTGGAGATAGTTTTGAAATTAAATATAAACATAATTGAAAATTCATAATTCAAATTGTGAATGATTCATCTATTTTAAAAATATTTTTATTATCATACTATTAAGATTCACCTGAATTTTAATAAACAAGCAACATCATCCTTTCTATAAAGTTAAAATAATAAAAAGTTAAAATAATAAAAATAATAATGAATGTTTTATTTATTTAAATCATATTCAGAATTAAAAGGCATTTATTAGACTAAGGAAAGTAATTAATAATTTCATATAAATAAAAAGACTAGGGGAACTAGATACTGTACCCAAAGCACAGCCATCACACATCAATGACACATCTTTATGGAAGAATAATGTGAACAAAGATACTCTCACTCTGTGGACCTGAAAGTTAGTTATGAATTGATTACATTTTGTGTAGGAAATGCAAGAATAAAGCAACACATTTCCATTCTTAATTGAGTCCTTCACAATGCCCTGAATAAGAAATGATATAGAATAAATCAGAAGTGCTTGCATATAAGCAATCACCTACAATGATACAACATTGAATCATAAAAGAGGTGTTAAAATGCAAAACTTTTACTGAATGGGAAGAGCAGATGTATGTTTTTTGACTTTTATAGTTTAATATTCTGTACCATGGAAACAGTTAGATCAGAAAGAAATACTCTATGTCCACTAATGCTTGGATATACCTCCAAAATACGATTTTTTATCACCCATCTAAACACATAACAGCATGATGAAATGAAATGAAATTTTATTTCACAAGGAAAAATATTTGAAAAAAATTGGATACCATGACAAATGCACATTATGCTTTCTAACAACATTATTAACTTCAAGATCCTTGAGCAAATTGGGATCTGTAAAATCCACTTCTATTAAGAAATAGAACATAGGGCTGGGGATTTAGCTCAGCAGTTAGAGTGCTTGTCTTGCAAGCATAAGGCCCCGAGTTCGATCCCCAACTCAAAAAAAAAAAAAAAAAAGAAAAGAAAAAAAAAATAGAACATAGCAGGTAGCTTAGGGAAAATAAATTAAAGCTGAAAAATCAGATAGATTTCTTTCCTATTGTGTGCAACAGCAGAATTGTCATTGTGACAGAGACCCTGTGTTCTGCAAAGCCTAGAATATTTATTTTCCAACCCATTTATAAAAGAGGCAATATATATAAACAAAATTGTCACTATTTACCTTGACTAAGAGATCCACAACAGTCTCTCTCCTTCCCTCCCTCCTATTCTGTGTAGGTCTGTTGCCTTTTTTTTTTTTTAATATAAAAGCATTTTTATTTGGGAGAATTTTGTACATAATTGCAAAAAAGATGTTATATTATGATCCCTAATACAGCCATCATCTAGCACCAACAACCATCAACCTATGGCTAATTCTGCTCTACTAGCCACATGCCATTCTCTTCCCCTACCATACTATTTTTTTAAAAATTATTATTAGTACAGGTATTAATCAGTGATTGCAAGAGAGCAGATTTAATTCAGGACACAAATTTATAGGATTAGCCTATACTATTCTCCGAAAAAGTCAAATGCAGTAGAGTGCAAGAGATCTGTCCACACATTAGAGACCCAAAGAATCCAGCCCGAGGCCTACAGCCAAAGGCAGTGTCTCGTAAGTCTGTATCAGGATCTGGACCAGAAAGGTCCGAGGACCAGCGGTGGAAGCTAGAAAGTCTGCGCAGGCAGGGCGAAGGACCTGTGCCAGAAGGCCGAGGCATCTACACTGGAGCCAGGAAGTAAAACCCAAGACAAAGGCAAAGACCAGAGTTCCCCAAAGAGAACATCAGCCATCCCCAGTGGCAGCGATGACCCGAGCACCTCCTATGACCAGAACTGTCAAGTTCATATCAGAAAAACCAGCCGCAACAGCTCCTGGGAAACCGGCAGCCTGCAGCCTTTCTCTCCATTCTCCTTTTATGCCATTTCAGCAACAATCCTCAGGCCTGTCTTCCCAGCACTGGATTTCTTCCTCTCCATCTTAACTTCTGACTCAATCCCTCATTTTCTCTCTCTTCCTCTCTCATTTTCTTCTTTAACCAATGATTCCTGTCCTGAATACCTCCAAAAACTCTTCACAAAACACATCTAAAACCTTATTTTTATAGAGTTAATCTTAATTTACAATTCCTTAGTCAAACTTCAGGTGATTCAAGATGAATTGTTTATAATTTTTTAAAAAATATACTTCTTTATGTTCTAATTCATTTTCTGTATTCCAAACCCCTCGAAGTTTGAACTTCCTGCTGTGGACTGTTTATCATCTTCTACACTTAATCACCCCAGGATTAAATAATTGTACGCTGCCTTCCTCAACTCTTATACTGGTCTCACGATTCTTCTTTGTTCATATTATATGTTACTATAACCTTTGGACATGGGCTTACATGATTCTTTTCTTCTTAGTACTCTCATTTTTGTTTTCTCTCTCTCTACAAAAATACCACTTTTCTGTTGCGAACAAAACTAAGCTGTGTCCCTCCAAAACCTTCTGTATGGATAGGGCTATCTTTGATGCCTGTGGTCTTGTATAGTCGACTAGAATTTTAGATTTGAAAGACTCTGTATTAGATTTTTGGTGTTTCCATTAAAAAGCACTACATATTGAGTGGCTTAAAGCAAGACAGAATGACTTTCATTTGTAGAGACCAGAAGTCTGAAATCAGTGTATCAGCTAAGCAAAGTTTCTTTTAGTAGCTGTAGGGAAGAACCTTGTTTTATTCTTCCCAACTTCTGCTAAATGCTGTAATTCTTAGCATTTGCTGTCTTGGGGCTACTTTAGTCTATTTTCTACTGCTGTTTGCACACAGCCATCTTCTTTCTGTGTCTCTCTGTGTCTTCATTTCTCTCTCTTCCTCTAAATACACCCCAGTCTGCTATGTCCTTGTCTTGGATGTCCAGAGATCCTGTTTTTACGGAAGATCACATTCAGAGATCAAGGTGGGCAGGAGTCCCACATTTCCTTTTGGAGGACACAATGTCTCCCACTATAGGGACACTCAAAAGCCTCTAAATCAAGCCTTTATCAGTATGACATAGAGAAATTCCAAATAATCCTGCTTAAATATTCTGATTGACATCAGATGGCTCAGAATAACAGTAAAAAAAGAAAAGAAAAGAACTTCCTTGCATAAATCCATGGACCCATTTCCCTAGTCCTACTCATGAGTTCTCAGGGAGTAAAGGTTATTGTCTATAGACTCTGGAATGATTAAAGACAGTTTATTTTTCCCTGAGAACTTCTTCCGGATGCACATTGCTATTTTACTTGATTGCCGTTTTGCAATATGTCACGAGCAGAGCAAAGACCATGACATGTGTCTCTCAGGAAATCTCACTCAGTTCCAGTTGTCTAATTTTTAAGAGAAGCTCTCTTAATTGCCTACTTTCATATACAATTAGAGTTCATCTTCTCATAATGGCTCTCGTGTCAGACAGATGGGGCTATGAATCCCAAATTTGCCACGAAATAATTGCATTGAAATAAAAATTAAGTAATTTCACTAAACTTCAATTTCCAGTTTGGTACAATGGGAATGTAACATTTACTACAAACAGTTAATGAAAGAAACAATTAGATAATAGATAATTAATGCAGTGCTTCGTAGACTTAATAACTGGTAACTTGTAATAACATAATTTTTATCGGTCTGGCTTCATAGAAATCTCATTTAACACATGAGAACCTGTATTTTATTGAGCATAGCTTAGGGTCTCTATGTTAACTCATGCCCTGACAGCAATATTATAGCTAATATGAATTTGTACATTCTTTTACGGATGTATATATTCTTATTTTTCCTAGTCCCACAGTATAGGAAGAAAAGAGTTCCAAACATGTCCAGAGTACCAGTGCAGAGAGCTCAGAAATTTATATTTTCCTATTAGTAAATGTGATTAATGATATTCTTACCATCATCATCAGTTGCCACAAACAACAAACTAGGAAGAACCTGTATTATCCTGAAGTTTCTTTAAGAAATAGCCTCTCCTATTAGACATTATTTTACCTGCTATCAGTCCTTGACAAAAGAGGCTGACTTCTCATTACCATCTGACATCAATTTTCCCACAATTCCTTAAAAGTAAACAATTATATTGTGAGATACAACATATGTAACCAAAGTGCTACATTTTGTAGGCTGCCTTGTAACTAGAAAAACCTGTTTGGCAAAATTCTGTTCAGTCAGATATGGATGAAAGTAAAGATCTTGTAGGTCTCCCAAGAAGAGTGTTCGAGAGAGCCTGGATTTACCTGGGAAACAACATGAGGAAACAAGCATGTGTTAGGGCTCCAACAGAGATCTTGAAATGTGAACTGGCTTCAGTGCAAAGTGACAGAGACATCACGGAGAAGTAAAGGAATCCTGCTCCCTGGTATCCATGAAGATACAGGCCATCTTTGGGCTTCCTTGATATGGGAGAAAACTGTGCTTACATCTTTTCAAAATCTACTGCTATTTTGTGTTTACTACTACGTGCAGACAAGCCTAATTCAGTTTCTATCCTAAATTTAACTGAAAATGGGCTTCAAATAAACAATGTAGATAACTGAAAAATTCTTGGCCTCTCAGTTTTTCAATAAATGATCCCTCTCACTACAAGATGGATTACATCCCCCAGATATTGATATGTTGAAGTTCTAATCCCCAATACCTTAAAATGTAACTTAAAATGTACTTTATTTGGAGTTGTCACCAAAAGAAAATACCTACCAGCAGAAAACCCTGTTACCTCAAGAGCACACAGCAAAACCAAGACTTGAAACAGCATAACTCCCAGAATATTCCATATCAGTTAAAACACAGGCAAGGAAATGTGACTCATGGCCAGGGGAAAACTTAGCTATATAAATAAAACAGGAAATGAGGGAAATGATGGAATTAGCAGTCACAAACTTTAAAAGAACTGTTGTAGATACATTCAAATATTAAAGGAAAACATGAACATAATGAAAAGAGATGTAAAGCATATTAAAAAAAACTAAATTGAAAATTCTAGAGCTTTAAAACACCACAATGAAACATAGCCCCCAGAAACATTAAAGGAAAAGTAGCAAGATAGACTCTTGAAATACATATAAGAAAGTATAAGATACTACATTTGCACCAAAATGGTAAAGGTTTTAGCAATGACAAAGCTACCAGATGAATTTTCAAAGGATGGACTATAAAATAAAATAACAATGATAAGTACAATACATCGAAACTAATTAAGAAATTAAGGATTTCTTTTAAATGAGGAATCCTGAAAGTGAACTTAAAAGATACATGGATGATTTTTAAAACATTGTTTTATCTAAATTGACCAGAGAATAACATTTTGAATATGAGGAAATTTTGCAAATCATGAATATAACTCGTGCAATACTTAAAGAACTATGAATATAGTATATGAATCTTTAAATTTCAAAGAATAAACTTAGAATGCCAGGAAGCATATGAAAAGTTATGAAATACAGAAATGCAAATTTGAAGAAAAATGAACTATGTTTAACTGGAAAAATAAAAGAAAATGGCATAAAATATTGGTTATAAAATAAGAATATGAATTCCTCTAGTAGTGAAAGTTTAGACTGATTCAGTCATTCTGAGGAAAAAATTAACTAATTTTCACCAAATTTAGTTTATTTATATGTTTTTGAACTTTATGTCCATAAGTATGTCCTAAAAAATCTTTATGTATATTCTCTACAGAAACATGTATCAACAGATCTGATAAAAGCAAAATCGCACAGATTCAAGAAGGCCAGGAGACTCAGCCTGACAGGAACTTTGGAGGCTGTGCAGACAGCTCGGTCAGTTCAGGGAGATTCTGCCTCAAAATAAAATTTAAAAGAGGGCTGATTGTGGTTGCTCAATCGTAGAGTGTTTGCCTAGCTTGTGTAATGTCCTGGGTCAAGCCCCAGAGGAGGAGGACAAGGAGGAGGAGGAGGAGGGAGAGGGAGGAGGGGGAAGAGGAGGGGGAAGAGGAGGGGGAAGAGGAGGGGGAGGGGCAGGGGGGAGAAGAAGAAGAAGAAGAAGAAAGGCCTAGGTATGATTAATAAATTAAATTTAAAATATATAAAAATATACCACCCACATTTCTCATGTAATAATATAAATTCATTAAACAAAAGACCAAGGAAAACAATTAAAATGGCCAGAAAAAAAAATCCCCTAAAATGTCAGATTTTTTCTCGAGTTAATAAGACTGAAAACTTCACATTAAAGCTGAAAGAAAGAGGACAATGAATAATAACTTCAACATGGTAAATTGGTTTAAATTATAAGAACACTTAAAAACTACATACTCAAGTGAAGAATTGGTCCACAATTGATCCCTTGCCAATAAAAAAATTTTAATAAAGGAAAATAATATCATGAGAAATACATGAAATGCAAAAATTAAGAAAAGTAAACAAATGTTAAGTATTCTAACAATATAAATTTAAGGCAATATAGCCAATGTTTAACAAGAATAAATGTGTTAAAAGAACTAAACTAAATAACAACTTCCTAATATTTTTCGCATTTTCTAAAAGACTTTTATTTATAGCCTTTTCCCATCCATTTTTTTATTAGTACATGATTGCCATACATGATGACCACATTCATCATATGGAATTTGTACTTGTACATACTATATCTTAATTCTTTTTTTCTATTCCCCTCCCCTCCCTTCAACCCTTCTTCCCCTCCAAATTTAAGAAAAGCTTTGTTTCCATTTTTTTCCTTCTGCTCTGTCTTTTTAATTCCCATTTCCCTCCTTTCCCTTATCCTCTCTCTTCTTTATTCCCCTTCCCATTTCAACAGGTTTTTCCTATTTCTCAATATCTATCCTCCATTTTGTTCCTATTCACCCCTTGGGTTTCTCACTCAAAGAAACAATACAGTATTTAAACTCATGTGTCTGATTTACTTCACTTAAAATTATGACCTCAAGGTGCATCCATTTACCTAAAAATGTCTCGAGTTTTTCCTTCTTTACAGCAGAGTAGTACTCCATTGCATCTAGATACCACATTTTCTTTATCCATTCATCTGTAGGTAGGCATATGAGCTGTTTCCAAGATTCAGCTATTATAAATTGCAGTGCTATAAAACAAGGATGTGCGTATATCTCTGTGGTAAGATTCCTCAAAAAAATTACAACTAGAGGTTCCATTTCACCTAGTTATTGCCCTTCCAGATGTCTTCCCAAAAGAGTTAAAAGGATCACAATATTTTTTTAAAGTTTGATTAAAGTACTCTAAATTTTAGTATTCTTTTGCAAGAAAATAAATAGCTCAATTAGTATAATATTAGATTTAAACTATATAAATGATTTAAATTTTTATCATAACTACTGGAAATATACAAATAAGATGAATGACTTTAGAGTAGACGAAGAGGATGAAGTGAGGAATAACATCGCATTAGAGAGGAAGACAAGGGCACACACCACTAAATGCTATAGATATGATAAATGGAACATAAACATAGCAGAGGATAAAAAAGTTGGAGCTGCAACTGAAATAAGTACACCAGTTAAAAAGTAGTGGTTGCAACCCTGGAACACAATACATATTAATATAAAGTCCCAGAACTATATTTAAAAAATTGAAAAGTTATGATGCTATTATTATTACACATGACTAAAATAATGCGTTAAAAATAGTACTAGACATAAAAAAAATCAATGAAATTTGTGTTACCTGAAAAGTACACTTTTCACTTTTGTAAATTTTTAATTCACCATCAGGATTATCTAGTTCTAATCTTGCAAACCCCTGATTAAAACAAAAAATCCTCGATATATCTAAAGCAGACATTCACAGAACTGAATAATATAAGTGAAGAGGGGGTTAGAATGAGATCAGCAACATCTTTTCATAATTATAAATCGTGAAGTGTAAGAAGATTTGAAAATACGTTATTAGCATTCATCTAATGAGCAGGAAATATTGCATCGACATTGAGAATATCATTTTAAGCATAGATGTATAAAAAGACCACATATTCAATATGAAAAAAAATCTTAAAAATACTGAGAGATTGGGTTCATATAAACTATGTTTCCTATCAAAAAGATACTTAAAAATCACAGTGACAAAACTATCAAAAACTTGCACATTTTAATGTTACTGCAGAATTCTACTTAAGTTGGAGCAAAGAAGTCATAATGAAATTAAGAAATATTCAAATTATCAAAGGTTAAAGAGAATGTGCAAAGTAGAAAGAAAAAGTGGTATCATGGACAACAGTACTTTCTTAAGTAGAGCACCATTTTTCCCAGGAAGCTTACATGCCAAAGAGGAGGGGCTGGATAGGTACAATGAAAATAAGAAGACAAAAGCTACAGACAGGAGGAAAAAAGCTCTTCTACCCAAGAGTACGGTTTGGCAGACGATCCTCCAGAAACGAGGGATAATTAGAGACTAACCAAGACAACTTTTAGGGAGTCCATCACTGCTCGACCTACCTTAGAAGAAATGCTAAAGGAGCTTCATGTGGTTGAAAATGCTAAATAGTCGGGTCGCGATTTAGCTCGGTGGTAGAGCATTTGCCTGGCAAGCGGGAGGCCCTGAGTTTGAGCCCTAGCACCACCCACCCCCATACACGCACGCCCACGAAGCAAAAAACAAACAAACAAAAACAAAAAACAAAACAAAACAAAAAAAACTTTAAGGCCCATTAGGAAGAGACCGCCTCAAATTAAAAAAAAAAAAAAAACCCACAGCTACATAGCAACACAAACAGGCAAGTATTACACAATCACAGAACACTGTAATAACTGCAATGGGACACCTTACTCAGTATAAAAATTCACTAGCCGGGCACGGTGGTGCCCACCTGTAATCCCAGCAGTCAGAGGCTGAGTCAAGAGCATCACCGAGTTCAAGGCCAGCCTGGGCTACATAGCAAGACCCTACACCCAGTACCCAGCCACAAAAGGAAAGAAAGTTGAAAACAAAAATAATAATATGTATCCTTTTAACCACTTGTTAATGGATACACAGTATAAAAAATATAAATTGCGACAACAATAACAAAAAAGGATGGATAATACAATTTTTCTATATGACTGAATCTGTTAGCAATTTAAAATACATTGTTATTACTGTACACATTAAATGCAAGTCTCACAAACATGAAGAAAGAGAAATCGAAGTACATCGCTACCAAAAAGTCAAACAACAAACACACACAATTTATAATTAGAAATAATAAGTCCTTATCTATTAATAATGAGTTAAAAGATAAATGGATTAAACTCCTGAATCAAGATGTAGAGTGGCAAAATAGATTTAAAAAGCCAAGACTCAACTATATGCTATCCACAAGAGATTCACTTTAGATTTAAGCACACCAATCGGCTGAAAATAAATGGATGGAAACAGATATTCCATGCAAATAGTAGCCAAAAGAGAGTAAAAGTGACTGTACTACATTTAATGAAATAGTCTTTCAGTCAAAAAGTGTAATAATAGACCACAAAGGAAATATAATGATTAAAACGGTCAATTTCTCAAGATGACACAACAATTATAAATACATATGTGTCTAAGAACAGAACACATAATATATGAAGCTGATTTTAACATGTCTGGAGGAAGTACTTGACAGCAATATAAAATCGTAAGAGAATTCAATACTCGTCTTAATAATGGATAGAACAGCCAGAGAGAAAATCAATAAGGTTACAGTAAATATTAACAGTCTAGAACCAACAAGCAGTACAGACGTGCAAAACATCCTACCCGATGAGAGTAGAATATGCATTTTCTCAAGGGCACAGGGCACATTCTCCAGGGCATACCATAGTCTATGGCACAAAACAATTCATAACACATTTAACATACGGAAATCATATCAGATATCTTTTCTGATCAAAGTGGAATAAGACTGAAAATTAGAAACAAAAATGCAAAAATGGCAAGCATGTGGAAATTAGAAATTAACCACACCCCCTTTTTTTTTTTTTTTGCCTTTTTTTTTTCTCTCCTGGGGATCGAACTCAGGGCCTCATGCTTGGTAGGCAATCACTCTAACCACTGAGCTAAATCCCCAGCCCACAACACAATTTTTTGTAAGATACTAAATAAAAATAGTTTATCCTGTTTCTGTACACCGACAACAAAATATTCTAATTTTTTTAAATCACATTTCTAAGAGTAACAAAAATAAAATGGAATATTTCAGAATAAATGTAATCGAGATGAAAGACTTGTACGCTGTACACTACAAAACAAAGATAAAAAATTTAAAAAGACAAAAAAATGGAAAGATATTTCATTTTCATGGCCTGAAAGACTTCACATCATTAATATGTACACATCACCCAAAATGATACAGATTCAATTCAATTCCTACCAAAACACAAGTGGCAAATATTGTAGCGATAAAGAAAAACTATTTTAAAATTCACGTTAATCCACGAAAATCTCAAAAAGTCAAAGTAACCTTGGGAAAGACTGTCAAATCTAGAAGCACTACGTTATACCATTTCAAAATCAACTGCAGAGCTATAGCGAGAAAAACGACATGGCGCGCCTCTAAAAACAAATGTATAGACCAATGAACAGAGTAACAGTCCAGAAAGAAATCCAGGCATGTGAGTCGACGAGCAACAATACACAATGGCCAAAAAAAGGTGTTAACAAAATTCGATGACCAGACCACAACAGAAAGAAACTGGACTCGTGCTATCATATACAGAAATCAAATCAAAATAAACTAAATACAAACTAAGATGAAAAACTGTAAAACGGGAAGCAAATATAGAGGAAAACCCCCAAGAGATAGGTCTTAATGATACTGACTTGGACATGCCACCAGAAGCAAAGAAATGAAACAAAAACAGGTTAGACAAACATCATTTCCTTGTATCTGGCAATTTTTTTTTTGATTGAAAAACACCTCTGTTTGGTATCTTCCCAGAAGAATTAAAAACATTATACCACAGTGATATATGAACAACCATTTTTATAGCAACACAGTTTGTTAGAGCTAAGTCTTGGAAACAACCCAAATGCCCAACAACAAATGAATGGCTAAAGAAGATGTGTTTTTTCTATAAATGGAGTATTAATCTGCCTTAAAAGGATAAACTTGAGATATTTATAGGTAAATGGATGTACCTTGAGAACACACTCTTAAGTGAAATAAATCAGACACATATGAGTACATATCAAATCATTTCTCTGGTATGAGAAACCATAAGTGTAAATAAGGACAAAAAGCATAATAGATACTTAGTAAAAGAAAGATAATAGTCAATAGGTAGGAAAATTAGAAAGGGAAGATGAGGAAAAGAAGGAAAGGGAAAAGAGAAGAAAGGGGAAAAGGAGAAAAATGTAAATAAAGCTATTGTAAATGTGGAAGGGAGGAGTGGGGAAGAACGGGGAGGGGGAACCAAGATCTATCATGTACAGGTACAAATTAACTACGATGAATGTGATCACTATGTATACAGTGTACCAATACATGGTTTTGGTAAATAAAATTGAATAAATTGAAAAACAATCTAGGACAGAAAATTTACATGTTTGAGATAATAATAAAGATTATGGTAATATGAGTAATTTGTCTTAATATTCTGTGTTATGTGAAAGCTATGGAGATGATTTCCAAAATAATTTTGTGAGTAAATATTTACTTCTTCCCTTATATCTGGTAAAAATCAATCTGTTTCCTTAAACTTTAATAATAATTATTATATTTTTGAGCATAATTGGCTTGATAGGCAGTTTCAATTCACTCTTCAATTTCATCTTCCCCAATTATTAGCAGAAAGATTGTTTAAATATGTTAATATCCTTTGAAATGAAGGAATATTTTAAATAGTGAACTGTTATCACTTATTTTACAGCTACTATTGCCAGTCATTTTAATAGGATAATTATGTATAATAAATTGGTCATAACCTAGGAAACCATCCTGCAAGAATCAATATAATCTGTTGGCTTCTTGGTTGTCATAGAAACTGATTGTAGCAAGCATGTTAATGTAACACATATTTTATGCATAAATGATTAATACACCAAAGTTTAGAAAGAAGCTTAATCAAAACCATGTTTAGCACAGTTTCATTATTTTTCTTTATTCTATCTGATTAATCATTTCTTAAACTCTCTCTCTCTCTCTCTATATATATATATATATAAAATATATATATATATATATATAAAATACCGTAATGAGTATGTAAAGGATGCCTTTCAGAGCTAACATTTAATAGTTCTTTCATCAGGGATGAATTCTGCCATCCTGTGTCATTCTAGATTAAATAATGTATCAGTATGACTCACTCAAACAATTGAGTTTCTCTTGCTTCAGATGTTTAGCTGCTCCCGTCATTTCCGAACTGTAATAATTTAGAGAATGGAAGTATTTGCAAAGTCCAACATTGGGGATCACTGAGCTGCATCATCTGAAGGATTTAAAATGCAATTTCTGAGGACTAAAAGGGTATAATTGGTGTCTTGAAACAACTAAGCATGAGTATTCTGTGCAAATACTAGAGATACAGCAAAGGAAATATTTTGTCATTCAAAGGTTTTATACATAAACGTTTGGGAGAAACTTAGATATCACTATTTTAAATAAAATACACTTTGATACATTTCTTCTTATGTATTTGAATTAGTATCATCAAATGATAAAATTTATAATCCAAGGAAAGACTGGGGATTTAGCTCAGTGGTTAGAGTGCTTGTCTGGCAAGCACAAGGCCCTCAGTTCGATCCCTGGCACACACACAAAAAAAAAATCTTAAATAAAATGTATAATCCAAGGAAAGCAGCATTCCTATTGAAATATACATTATCGCTAAGTTTAGTGCAAAGTGATAAGAACAGATATCACACTAAGCGATATAAGTCTACTACATAGCAGATCCATTTTACATTTAAAAAATCATCTAGGAAAGAATATTTATAAAAGATACAAGTAATATGTGGAAATATGTGTATATACTTCCATATAAATAGCCATGCACATATGTGTATAAAGACATATAAAATTAGGTACAGCCAAACATATATTGCATGTGTCATGTACACACATATGTAGAGACCGAGAGAGAGAGAGAGAGAGAGAGAGAGAAACAGACAATATACATGCATCTATCAGTCAGAGCAAATGAATAAAAATTCATAAATAATTTTCTCCTGTCTGTATCCCTACCACAACCCCATCTTGCATTAAAGATCTAAACCTAGACACTGTGTAATTTTTGTATATATTTCATATTCTTCTCTGAAAATAAGCAGTCTTTCAAAAAATATAATCATAGTATGAATAACAATTTTAAAGAGTTAATACTCAGGGGTCAGGGATTCGGCTCGGTGGTAGAGCGCTTCCCTAGCAAGTGCAAGGCCCTGAGTTCGATCCCCAGCACTGAACCCCCCCCAAAAAAACGCTAATAAGCTAAGTCCATTATAAAATATCCAGTAAGTTTTCAGGTTCCTCAGCTGTCTAATAAATTTGAATAGATGAATTTTTAAGGAAACAAAGTTGATATGCAGGAGTTAACCAGTGTATCTCTGGGTTTTCTTTTATATGTACCTTTTCCTCTTTTTGAATTTTTCTGCACTTGGGAATGTATTGAAAACGCCGAAGCTATTTGTCTGATAGTTTCAGTCTGAGTTTTCTTCTTTGCCTTTCTGGTATCTTGTAACATTCCTCAGTAGTTTCTATGAGTTGATAGAAACTATTGAGCAGTTAAATCTAGAAATTCTTTTGAATTTTAGAAATACTTGTACATAGTAATTACTATGTACATCCATTAGCAGGCTATACTGTCTAGGTGTTTGGAGTTTATTCAAAATCACCAAAAATTATTATCCTTGTATATTAGTTTATTAACTTGGGTTTCAAAATATAGTTATATTTCATTCTCATACTCTTATTAATTTAATGACTGGTATATTTCCATAAAAGAGTCTTTTCCTCATGAATTATTTGTTAACATACAATATGTATCAGAAAGAGAAATAAATGTTTCATTGTTTAACACTTTAAGAAAAATGAATTATTTTCCTAGTATCTTCCTAGAAATCTGGTAAGAGTGTGTTTCTGTATATACAAATATTTGCTATCAAGCCATAGCCATTCTTTATATTGCTCATGAATAAATGACTTCATAAATATATACATTAATTGGAGCTTATTACTACAAACTACTTCATCATATGACAATTGAAGGGAATTTTTTTTTAAAGACCGTATTTGTGTAAGGAAATTTTTTTTGGTAACTCAATCTCGAACATGCAATTTTCTTTTCTTTTCTTTGCAATACATGACTGTGTAGAATTAAGTTTTATGGGTTTTACAAATGATTTTAAAAATAATTTTAGTTCCTCTCATTAGACACGTACATTTCTATGTTACAAAATATGAGTTCTGAAAGATGATGTGAGAAGGATTCTCAAACACATACTATAAAAAAAGATGTCAAATCTAAAATATATATGCATATAATAATATATATTATTATAGAATATTTCATATACATACATCTTGAAAATTTATTCAATGGAAGAAACGTTCATATAATGCAGGCACATAAGACAACGCTTATCTTTATTATTTAAATTCATTAAATAGATCACTGTTAATGATCTGACTAGTTTTATTTCTTTTCCCTTTTGTGGAATTTTTGATTTTAACTTCAAAATAAATTTAAAACGCTCATACACATTCTAACATTAACTTCTTCCTCAATAACCAAGGACAAAATCTCAATTAAGGGGAAACTGAAAAATTACTAACCTAATTTAAACAACAAATTAGTGATTTAAGTATACCTGAATGTTCATGTCTAGCTGTAACAAAATTTAATACTGTTTTACTCATTTGTGTTGTCATAATAGAGTATTTGCAGATATTTGCTATAATTGCAAAGAAATAAGTACCTAGCAGAGATGAATATAACCTTTATTTCTTTTGCTCATAATGTTGGCTATGCGATTTCTGGGGTCACTAAGATACCTTAACAAATAAAAATGATATTAATAGAATTTGTTGAATTATTTTCAATATTAAGAGTTATAACTTTTGAGCAATGCAAATACGAATAAGAAATTCTGAAGATTATAAAATCCTTTTTAAAGGGATGAATCTTAAATTGCCATGAATGTTGACACATAATTTTCAAATGATAATATAGATATTCTATTCATATATTATATACATCACAAATATCATATATGATATTGCTTGTATTTTTTCCTCAATTGATCATAAGATGTATATAGTAATACATTCTATCTATAATCAAATATTTCTCTCCTTCCATATACCCCCAAGTGCAGGAGGTTACTACTGAGACACGGGGAGTTAAATCACCAAAGGATACTTGTTTGTACCCACATGATACTAATAAACTAAGAAAATCTACTGGTTTTCATGAGAAACGGGGTATTCAATATACCATATTTTCAAATAAAAGAGATTTGAAGTGACTATTAATTCTATTAACTAATGGTTTGTTTTCTTTAAAAAGAATCCAAAAATATGAGAGTCTGTGTCTAATTATGTGAAACAAATAGGGGAAAACTTATTAGCAATATTTAAAGAATTATAACTACTGAATGCATCACAGTCCACAGGCACCATACTAATTGCTGACTATATATACAGTATAATACAATTCATTTTTTAACCGAATGTAGTTTATAAGAAACAGGAGATATTTTTAACAATTACACCCAGCAATGTTTATAAAACAAGTCTGTCCAGAGTAACCAGACATCCTAGTTACACTGAAATAATTAAACTAATCTCTTCATTTTTTGACATTCACATTATATAATCACTATATTATGTATAAACAATTAAATATACATTTTCAAATTACTTAAGAGTTAACAGCTGTAACCATAATGGAACTTCATTTAGAAGCAAAATTTTAGTGTTAGACTTGCAATCTATGTCAGCATAATTATGAGATTATCATGTTTACAATTAAAAACTTTGCCTTATTACATATATTTCAATCTTCCTCTGCTATTGCAATTTTTTTCCACCAGATGGTAGCCAATAAAAGCAGGAAGCAAAGAGATTAACCGAGTTAAAAAAATAAATTTCAATTGAAATAAAACTCAAACATGAAATTTGCTCAGATCTATAGACACAAATATCCTTGCAAAAAAACTACATACCAAATGAATAAAATCATTTAAAACTTAGTTTTCAAGAAAAAATATTGCTCTGATATTGAACTAATGCAAATTCTTTAGGGTTAATTTGAATTTCTAGGCCTCTAAAACTGTTCGATAATATAGGAAGAAAAATGTCAAACTTGAGCACTGGAGTCAATGTTCTTTTTAAATAGATCATCTACAAATCTATGACAATACACTTATTTTACATATTCTTCAATTTTTTAACTTAACAGATGCATTGCGCTGTTCTAAATATAATTTTAGGAATATGTGTTTTCTTACAGTTCTTTTAAAAAGAACTCATCTATTGTATTTATCCTGAAAAACATCAGATATGTGGAATTATTTCCTTTGTGTGGAATCTTCTCCCCCATCTTTGTTAGTCTTGGCTTGTACATGAAGTATTCATTATTTGCAAAAACCAATTACCATCCCTGTCTGGACACATTAAGATTTTTTCTACAAGTCTTTTCCTCTCTATCACATTTTAAGCAACAATTTACATGAATTATTCATAGTTCTCATATTGCAGGCAAGTTTTTTTTTTATTAAATTTGATCATAATAATAGTTATTACCCCAGTCATGGCAGTTTTATGAGTATCCTTCAATGCCAGTACCTGGAAAGATTTCAATCAAGAAATATAAAAGAAGCAAATCAATTTCCATAATAAAATTAAACTGTACTATCTACTCTTTCACTCCAGCAACAGAGCTGATTGACAGTCCCTCTCTGATACCTGGAGCAGATAACATTTAGATATCTAAATGAAGAATAGCAGATTATTTCTTCTTAAGAATTTCAGTGACTTTTTCTTCATTGTTGCTATTTGGTGTTTGCTAATCTCACTGGAACATACTAGTCAACTCAGAGCCCAGATAGATAATTGTTTTCAAAGCTAAATATTTTCTCTTCTAACAGTAGTTTCTCTTCTGACAGTTTCTCCAAAATGCTTGTGGTTTTAACAGAATAAATATGGACTTAAATGCTATTGTGTTTGCTTCCAGATCACAATATTATCACATTTGGTAAGAAAACGGTCTTCTATTGTTGGATACCAGTTGTTAGTTCAAAGTTTTTAAACTTTAAAATATCAGGTTTATGGGGTAAGAATTTAGCTCAATGGTTAGAGTGCTTGCCTTGCAAGCACAAGACCATGAGTTCAACCCTCACCACCAAAAAAAAAAAAAAAAAAAAAAAAAAAAAAAAAAAAAAAAAAAAAAATCAGGTTTTTATGGTGCAAATTTCTTTCTTCCAAAAATATGCTTGCATACAATGACAAATGGTGCTCAGTTACATTGTATTGAATTTTAAAATATTAAATTGGGGTATTTTTACAAGGAGAGATCATGATAGAACAAAGCAGAATTGTGAATATGCACATAATATACCCTGATCTAGGAGAAAAAGTTCACAGACCTTAAAAGATTAGTAGATTCAGTAAGATCCATGGATTGTCATCCTTAAACCTTTGAGTGACCAGGCAGAAGACTGGAGAAGCAACCATTGAATTCTGCTTTTCTCAAAATTTAGCACAGGATTTGAGTAGAAGATTAAACAGCAACACTGATCTTAGATGGGAGTGACTCTCCCACATAATTCAATACAATGTTACCAAAGAGAAAGCATATACCTCCTAAGTGTAAGGAGACACTTTCAATAATTATACCCAGCAACATACTGAAAACAAGTCTCTCCAGGACAACTAGATATCCTGAATTTTCTGTCTTCTTCAACAAATCCAGTTAATGTTTAACATTGTGTTAATGTATAAAATGTCTGCCATCCAATATCTCAACTGTTTTTCATAATCTGTGCTTTTTTCTAACCTCTACTTTCAAAAATAACACTGTGCTCTCAGTATTAAAATGTAATTACGAGAACAAAACAATTTCTTTTTACTGAACCAAGATAGAAAATTTAAAGTTCACATGGCACCAATAGGAATCTCCAGGAGGCTTCATTATGCTAGCCACACTTATCTTTCTCGAACTTATTAAACTTTGCTTTTTCCAGTCTTTACTGCCTCACCTATCTGGTATAGGAACTTCTTCTCTTTGTTTATCTATGTAGTAGTTATTGCCAGGAACAGTTCATGTTCAACTATGTATGCTTATACTAGAATGTAAATCCTTTCCATCCAGACTTACTGGATACATAGTCCATGTCTAGGATGATGCTCAGTCAATGCTTGAATGGATAGATTATTAGATACATTGGTTGTTGAGGTAACCAGCCTCCATATTTGGTGAGTGTATTCCAAAAATATCTTTTCTAATCAGTAAGCATGTTAGAGATTAATCTACATTTTATAGAATGCTTCATTTACTTCTATGCTGTTCATCCTCTAATTAAGCTCAATAAAATGTTTCATTCATATTCATAAAATTAATTTGAATTTAAGTTCTGTAAAATTGTATTTTCAAATGATGGAAGTATATTCTCAAAAACAAACACTTGCATAACATTTGCAGAAAATTTACATAATAAATTCTTTCCATATAATAAAATTTCTATTCTTTTACAATGAGCTAAAATTTAGGTTAAGCATCCAAACATCCTGTGAAGTGGTTGAAAGTGTGGCACAAGTTTGACTTCACTTCCTTGGTGTATAAAGAAAAGAAGGAATCAAAATAAGTTATACTATTAGTATTTCACATAATACAGAATCATATGACAAGTGACTGCATTGAGAGGCCATTTTCCAAACTTTAAGATTTTATTTTCTGTGAAAAATGTCCTCCTTAAACTTCTAAAAATAACAATAACTCGTGTTACTACAAAGTTACATTAACTATGATACTGGTATAAGCATAAATGTATAGGTCAGTCACATAAATTTTAAAGTCTAGAAACAATACCCTTTCATTTATAGTTGATTAATTTCTACCAAGAAAACTCAATGGATAAAGATAGTATTTAAAAAAATAATACTTAGATGCAAAATGTCCATATGAAACAGAATAAAATTGGAACTCTACTTCATGTCATATACAAAAAATAACCCAAAGTAGGTCATAGATCTGAATGTTTGAGCTACAACTACACAACTTAACAGAAGAAAATATATTAGTAAACTTCTCTGATGTTGGAGTAGGCAGTAGTTTCTCATAAGTACAACCCAAAGCAAATCAATGAAGAATAATAAAGATTAAGTTGCACCCATCAAATTTAAAGAAGTTAAAGAAACTTCTATTAATAAAATAAAATTAAAAGACATTCCCAAAACAGAGACAAAAAGTTCCCCAATCACATACATAAAGGAATTGTTTCCAGAAAAAGAAATAACTTCTTAAAATTATCAAAAATCATAAAAACCAAAAACTGGTCAATGGATTTGAATAGACATTTCTCTAAAAAGATACATGAATAGCCAATAAGAAAATTAAGAAATGCCAAATATCATTAATAATTTAAGGGATGTAAATCAAAACCAGTTACTACTTTACATAAACAAATATGGGTTAATAAAAAAGACAGAGAATAACAATTATTGCAAGTCTCTACAGAAAATATAACTTTTATATGTTGCTAGTGGGAATACAAAATAATGCTCCTACTTTGGCAAACAGATGTATAATTCTTCAAAAAGTTAAATATAGCTTTATTATATGACACAGAAATATCACTGGTGTATATAAAAAAGAATTGACAAATATTCTGTCTCAAAGTATGTAAAATTACTTTCTTAAAGTCTTTAAAAATTATGTAAAAGTTCTCAAAGTATGTAAAAATGCATAGCAGTATCCTTCATACTAGCAAAAATGTTTAAGTAACCCAAATATCACCTGATGAATGGAATAAATACAGTGTGAAATGTCTATTTAGTTGAATACCACTATGCAACAAAAAAATAATGAAGTAACTATCCATGGTACAGGCATGATAAACTTGATAACATTATACTAACTGAAAAAACATAGTCACAGGTGACCTCGTTTTGTATGACTCTATTCAGAGGAAAGTTCAAATAAAAAAAGAATCAAGCATCAATGGAATAAATAGAAAGAGGCAGTCAGTGTTATAGATTTTAACCCAACTATATCAATAATCATTTTAGGTGTGAATGAGGTAAAGACACCATTTAAGACCAGAGATTATCTGATTGGATACAGTACCTGAAAGAAACTGTATATAGACACGTATATAAATAGACATAGATAAGTTAAAGGTAAAGGATTTTCTAAGTCCATGATTTGTAAACCTTTAAACCACAATTCTTAAAACTTACTGCAAATGTTTGTAGGACGTGGTGTAATTGCAGTATCAAAATGTAGTCAAAGAGCAAGGCCCTGAGTTCGATACCCAGCACACCCCCCAAAAATGTAGTCAGTAAAATAAAACCCACTGGGTCATTTTGTTCCATTTTTCTGTTTTTCACATTTTAGTCTTACTCACAGAGGACATTTTCTAATACTGATGAGAGGTTTATTTTGGCACTCTACCCTTACAGAACTGTCAGATTTTTCTTTCTTTTTATTGTAGGTTGTGCTTGTTAGATATCTGTCTTTCATTCTCTCCCTTTCCCCCTTCCTTCTTTTTTTCCTTCCACACTTCCTTTCTTTGTCTTATATAGTATCTTTTCCCTCTCCAATGTGAGTGATCTACTTCACTTTCTGCAAAGTGCATGCAAAAGGCAAGGACAAAGCACTCAAAGTACACTGTGATTTTTTTTTTTTAGAATACAGTCCTACCTCAGCTGATGAACTCAATTCATTCCATGATTCTAGAGAAAATGACTGCATTTGTATTCCTGCGGGGATGATGGGCACAGTTGTGGTGTTTCTCACCCATGCGGAGTTTGTGAACCGAAGCAAAATTTTTGTGAACCGAGGTACAGTGGACCCTGAAATTCACGGCGGCTATGTTCCTAGAGCGCTCGCAAATTGTGAAAAGCTGCATATTTCAGAAATGGTCAGAAAAATGCCTATTTTTTGTAGTTTAAACTCAATATGCTGTGTCTCCCTCAGTTATGTAATTTAATTTAATGAAATACTGTATTAACAAAGCATTAGAAGGTGCAAGGCATTTGAGTGACATCTTAGGAATCTTAGGGAGTTAAGAAGAGCAAAACCGAGATCACTGGAGACAGCTCTATGCGGCACAGCAGCCTGTTACGACGGGGGATGCAGGTGCATCTGCAGGAGATGGGTTACAGGGCAGCAGCCAATCAGCAGCAAGGAGAACTGAATAACATTCTCAGATTAGCTACTTGCAAACCTCCTGCCTAAAAAACAATTGCAGAGGCTTTTTTGTGGTTTCCGCAAAACGGCAGGGGATTCTGTGAAAAATTATGAGGAAAAATCTGCAAACGACTGAGGATACGAACTCTGAATTGCAGCTTCACGGGGGCGTACTGTATTACTGTTTTCTGAATGGAAATCATTGACCAATTTATTCTAAAACATGCCATTGAGTGCACTATATTAGCAAATCATAAACGCATCATTGCATGCAGCTGATGTAAATATTGTCTTGCTAATGTCTGCTTGAATATCTATTTGAAATCTCAAGACATTCAAAAAGAAATAAAGATTTTAAAATGAAAACTGAATCACCTGCTTAAGTAATCTTCTTTTTTTTTTTTTTTCACATAAGTCCCAGTATTGGTTGAATTTGACAGAATAGTTAAAATACTTCACTGAGTCTTTGTTTTCCTGGCATTTCCATGCGAAGGTGTTTCAAGATGGGAAAAAATGGACGACAAATAATCAGTAGCTATTTTCTCAACCTGACAGTTTAGAAAATGTCTGACAGTTGTTCTTTTTGCATTTGTTCATCTTGAAATTCCATTTTAGTTTACTTGGTATATTTCATTCTCCTTGATACAAAAAGAAACCTGATAGTTTAATGCCTGCTACTTGACCGACCCATCCATTGTTATTAGAGTAACATCTTGCCCCTGTTTTATTGATAATACTTTTCATCTGGACAAAAAATCAGTTAAGCCACATCAACCTCATCCATATATACTTTTATTCAAGAATCTCTGGGGCTAATTTATTTTTAATATTCACAGACTACCAGATCCCGACATAACTAACAAATGCATCCAGAGTTCAGATTTGCTCAACTGAAACATTTGTTTTAGAAGAAAATAAGGTTTAGAAAAAAATCTCAAAATGTCTTGTAAACTCCATTAGGCATGAAATAGTGTTTTCATTTATTCATGGAATTCAAGCTATAGATATTTGAGAATCTGCTGACAAAACAAAAAATAAATGTGTAAAGTTTCCGTAGGAAGCTCATGGAAATATAAACATACTCCCAATAGACTATTTGTAGCATATTATACAGTTAACCCACAGTGGCAGGCAAACCAAGTCCTTTTAGTTAGCTGTGTTGCTTCTGATCTAGAGCTGGCCATAAAAGTACTTTTACTCAAAGTAGTATTGACAGTTTGTTGATTTTTTTTTTGCTTCCTGTTTTGTTTGCTTTTTATTCTGTCTATACTGACCGCATTAGTCAGCTTTTCATTATGATGACACAGTAACTGAGAGAAATCCACTTAAAGGAGGAAAGGTTATTTCGGCTCAGGGTTTCATGGACTTCAGTACGTGGTCCCCAAACTCCTTTGTTTTAAGGTCTGTGGCAAGGCAGAAAGTAGTGGCAGGGAACCCACAGTGGAGCAAGATTCTTGTTAAGAACAGCTAAAAAGAGAGAGGGAGCGAGGGCAAGAGACAGAGAGACACACACACCCGTGTGTGGGGGAGAGAGAGAGGGAGAGAGAACAGAGTCATTATATCCAATAACCAAACTTCCTTCCAACGTGGTCCTCCTAAAGGTTTCACCACCCCTAGTAGTGCCACAGGCTACAACTGAGCCACCAAAACATGGTCTTTGGAAGACTTTTCAGATCAAAATTATAATAGTGATAAAACAGTGCAAGTGGAATTAATTTCTGGAAGGTAGAATTTTTATTTAGAAAATAAGGAATGACTGTATTCTGGTTAATAGTCAGCAAACGTGTTATTGAACGTTGAGATACCTGGAAGGCAAACGCTGTAGAGGTGCAGTGTTTGCATGCGCCCCACAAGTATGTCCTGGGAAGTGGCTCAAGCTCAAGGACACATAAATTATCTATGATAAATTTTGTCTGTTGCAAAACTGTTGACAAAACTTACTCTGTGTATTATTTTAAAGTTAGAATTATGTATGACCACCAAGCAGCAGTAGGTAATCAAAAGTATTTTTAATAGAAAATAGTCCACCCAGTACAAATATTGTTTAGTTAACTTTATTGCTATTTTTTTTGGCAAGCCATAACAATACCTAAATTATTTTTCTTTAAACGGTACAAAAAATGAGTGGAACTGATGAATGACTTAGTGGTTAGTCATACATGTAATAAAATAAATTAAAATAGATAAAAACACAATTTTGTGATAGCACAGAGGACTTAAATAAAATAGGTGAACAATGCCTCTAGATGCTTATGGGAGAAAATCAGTCTATTTATGAGAAGTATATTTTGACATTCACCAAAAAAGTAGAATTCTAACATAGGAATTTTAGAAGTTGATTCTTCTACTGGAAAATGTCCAGTAATGAATTGTTGGAGTTTTACCTTTAGGTGTATGTAGTTCCCCAGATGTGAATAATATTTTGTTACTTAGTGGCATTTAGCTAGTACTATCCATGTATTTCCACAAATATCCTCAACCAGGATTAGGAAAACATTCTGGTGTAATTGCAACATCATAATTTTGCAGCGATTAACTACTCATTTTTGCTAGGCCATGCCTTATGCTGTAGCATCCTACAGAGCCTTGATCAGTACTTGTTCTTAAATATGTTTTTAAAAGATCAACAATAATTTAAAAATAATTCCTGTATTTTTCCCGAGTATGAGGCTAAGCATTTAATACTGTGGCTTGCACCAGTTCATCACACCACAATTAAGAGTAACATTTACTAATTTTTTGGAGGCATAATCTGGGGTAAATACATGTCTTCCACGAAGATATACTAAGAACAGAACACGTTAAGGACAGAAACACGTGAGTGGGAGTAATTTGTATGGTTGGCTATAACAGAAGTAAATTCATCCATGGCAATACTATAATCCTCAGTGTGGACTGGGAATGTAAAAAAAATGTTTTAAAGACTGTAAAACAAGATTGTGTGTGTCAGTCAACCATCTTGATACACACAGGATTTTAATAATGATAACAGAACAAGTCAGTATGGGGTAATAACATGACTGTATGATATATTCACTCTAGCCAAAGAAAATTTCAACAACAAGAGCATAAGAACCCAAATCAAGTGAAAGATTTCACATTAATGTAATACATTAAAAAATGATGTCGACCTGTTGTCTTTTATTTGAGTCACCTAGAGGGTACAACCAAATCTCGTGTCCTGAAAAAATAAAAAATAAAAAAACCTTGCAAACTTTGCTAGTGAAAAAAAAGTTTTTCATGAATATTTTAATACTACTACCTTATCACAGGAAAGTAAAAGAAATCATATAGAATTAATTTAATAAGTGAAATATATTCAAGATGCTTAGATTTTTTAAAATGTATATGTATTTATATAATGGTTTGTAACTGAAATGATTCATGTATCTTCTCATATTTTTAAAATATTTTAAATATTTTGATGTTAAGACTAATAGTTGAACAACACAATTTATGGTTTTATCAAATGTCAGAAGACTTTTGTCACATGAATTTATGATCAATGTTTCATTATTTGAGAAAACTATTTTATACACAGTTGAAGCTTTTATATTTGCAACTAAGTGATAATACATTTTAGAAAAAGTCTCTTAATAAAATGATTTCTAATACATGGGATGTTTAACAAATTATGAATATAAATGTGTGGAGTGCTCCTTTTTACATAAACAAAAAACTCCCTGGAGACTTTAAATTATTAAGAACATCCAAGCACTTACAAAAAGAAAACTGAATGAGAAGCAGCAAGCAAAAATAAGACTATTTCATGACTCAAGCATAATAAGAAAGAAAAACAGTAAGATACTTCGAGTCTTTAGACTCAAAACTATGTAATATTTTTTTAAAATCCCATTATTATGTAAAAGGACAAATCCAAGTAGGGCTTAGGTAATAAACATAATGTCAAAACATGTTAAAAGTCAAAAAAAATGTTCACATGTAGGAGAAGTAATATGAATTCAAATTATGGAATTTTGGTATTTTTGAAGAATAAAATAAATTCATAGAGGTAAGAATATTTGATAGACATTAATATTTTTGCATTAAAATTTCTACACTTGCATATTTTTAAGGCTCAGTTCAGGGAATATTAATAGTTACATACAGATCTGTTGGCCTCAGATTTACTTGTAATAAATGCCAGAATAATAGGAAAGAAAAATGTTCATATCTCAGATAGTTTCAGTAGTGTGAGAATGTATGCTATTTTTATTTATGAGAAGACAATAAAGTACTTTTATCTGATATGCAATAGTCAGAACCCTTTAAAAATTATGGAAATAGATGGACTAATCTTTTAAAAGAAATAAAATCAAAGCTATAAAATGTTACAGAGAATATTCTAGATTATAATACAGGACTGTAACCCAAAAATAAGCCTTGTTAAGACCATCAGCCAGATGGACACAGTAGTACAGCCTTTGAAACACACAACGGATGTATTGAATTATAAAATATTAATATATAATTAAATCTAAATAAATCATATTGCCATTAATAATTCAAATAAATAATATAAAGTGTAATTAAGTATTTGTAAACACCCAAGCGGGCTCCACTGGACAAGAGCTAAGCATCTATATAAACAGATGAACTCGAGACCTACTGCCAAATGACCAATCGGCGTACAGACACAAGACACGAAAGACATCCACGCTTGCTAACAGACACGGTTGTGTCTAATAGGAAAATCCATAACTCGATATTTTGTACATTGCAGTGGATGTACTCAATACACTCTTGTGAAATGAAGAAACATGTTCTGAATTGTGGTGCCTTCAATTTTTCTTCACTTTCATCTCTATCATCATTCTTAACTGTCGTCATTTTTGTTGCCACTCCTGTCTCATAAGACTCCATTGGATACCTGATTTAATGGAAACTTTGTGAAGTCCAGTTTGCGAGAGGTTGTGACTCGGGTGAAGAATTCGCGGGATAAATACCACTGAGAGCTGCGTTGTCGCTGCACCGACAAGAAGGGCTTATTTAAGGAGAGCGCTGCGGCCGGACGTGAGAGATCGCGGCCAGCGCCTCTGCCAGAAATGGGGTCACAAGCAGTCCGGGTTGGAATTCAGGGTCTGGAGAGTTAAGATGATGGTCCAGAAGAAGATATGACTGTATATGAAAAAATGCAGATTTATATACAGGAATAAATGAATAAATGTAGATTTTTGTATATGAATAAATGAATAAATGTAGATTATAGTATGCAAATAAATATAGATCATTGTATGTGAAAAAAATAAGACATACCCTGCAGATTAGCCTATTGAATCTTTCGAAGCAAACTTAATTTAAGACCTGGTCTTCTTTTCAGGAAAGACAAGGCATTTGGTGGTCTGCGTTGTCACTGGTCTGCCCGGAAGAGCAGGACTGTAATAGCTAACGTCCTTGTCGCGTGGTATTCTCCCTCTACATCTCTGGGTCTTCAGAAGTCCATCCTCTGTCAGGGGCCCACCCTATGTCAGACAGACCTCATCTTAAGTACATCTACCAGGACGCTATTTCCAGGTACGATCACAGCTCGAGAGGGAGGATTACAACTTCTACATTTCTTTGAGGAGCTTCCTCTGGGTTGGCCAAATACACAGGCCTTCCCCACATTTTGATCACCTACTACTCATTTACCATCCTCGGGGAGGTTTACCATCATTAGCATTGTGAAGAAAGCCAAACACATAAAACCCAGACTGGACAGATGAAATCAACACCACTTTACCGGTTGCATGTACTCACACGGGAGGACTGGCGTGCACCCTAAAATGCAAGGTCACGCGGTGCGTCACTTGGGAGCAGAATTAATGATCAAGAGCTACAGAAATCGGGCTTCATAATAAAGAATGGATGACACCTGTTCCTACGGGAAGACATGATTCGTTCTGGGAATAATCGTGTCGCACCACAGGGAACTGAAACCTGTTAGGCAGGGGAAATCAGGCTTGATCCCTATGAGCATGAGGATTTGGTTAGAAGACTACTCACAGGAGCAAAGTGGATAAACTGATTTACAGCCAGATCATTAGAAGTCTTCCAGATTTTATAAATATTGAGGCAGCTCAAAATGCTGAATCACAAATTTAAATCTCATACCACATTCATACTTTTTTAAAAAAATGTATTTTAATGGTACATTTTAGATCTCTATAGTGATAACGTTCATCATAGGGGATTTGACACCACATTCATACTTTGATACCTTAAGAGAAACTTAAAACTTGACAGTAATTGACACTTTTAGTAAGTAGGGAAAATGCTTCCCTAGGAAGTGAGGTAGACACTTGACCAAGCAGAGGGAAGGCGACAGAGGGCGTGGTCACTACAAACAAATTTTAAAAGTGTTCTTTAGCCAATATGTGGCATTGCTATAGAGACTAAGTGTCCCCAGAAGCATGAATCTATTCTATAGGGGGAAAGGGAGAAAATATTTCAAACAGAGCAAATGTATTATTACCAGATATTAGATATTTATGACCACTAATACCAGAGTTTAGACACTTGAACAATTATTAGAAGGTCTTGGTGTGATCCCAAGGACCAGTGACTTTATCTGATACCACTCAGAAGCTGAGATCCAGCAGCCAGGAGCATGTGGCCGCCCCCATTTCGCTTCCGTTACCCTGCAGCTGCCTCTCATTTGCACCAAGAAAGGTACTTGTCTGCAGAATCCAGCCGCCGTCACTGTATTTAAGTACTCACAATATGTCACACTGTTAAATGGAACAATGGTAAAGTTGCCTCTGATTCATGTTTGCTTTTAAAATGCATGTGAAAGCATTCTCCTGATGGGCCATCTTTGTACAGTGAACCTTAGCTGAAATGGAATCTGAAAAGTGCAATTTGTAATTTTTTAAATATTGCTGACTAAAAATGGAACCAATACTGAGCAAGCTGCCTCACAAAAATAACTACTCTCCACTCTCTTTCTCTCTTGTTATATAGAGAGCATTTTGTCACCCAACAAGATTCAGGGTTTTTTTGGAAAAAACTTGAAATCCAAAGAATGATTATACAGATCAAGAGACAACATTTACAAAAAACCTAATAAGGTAGTATTATTAAAATTATTAAAAGAACTCATAAAACTCAACAATAAAAAAATGAACAGCTTGATTAAAAAATGAGCAAAAGCTCTAAGAAGATACCTCAGCAAAAATAATACAAAATGGTAAACAAATATATTGAGTACATTAGATGACATATGTTGAATATCGTATATATGTATATGCACACCAGGGGATATATGAGAATACTATATTTTCTGCTCAATTTTCTATCAAATTTATTTTAAAACATAAGGCCTATGAATTAAAAAATGAGGGATCATGAAAAGAATATCCCACATGAGTCTGATGACTAAACAACTAGAAAGATTTGCCTTCGGGTTGACAATTAAAGATAACAGAATCCACTGTGTTTTAGCTAAGTGTAATTGTGACCAAGAAAGAAGAAAGATCATTGATATCTAAACACAGATTAGGAAATGTATTAAAATGAAATATGTTCTCGCTTCAGCAGCACTTACACTAAAATTGGAACGAAACAGAGGAGATTAGCATGGCCCCTGCGCAAAGAAGACGTGCAAATTCGTGAAGAGTTCCATAGCAAAGAAAAAAAAAATGTGAACTATGATCTGCCCCCCGTTTTTCTTAGGAATCGTATTGATGTTCTATTCTGTAGCACACGAGTTCGGTTTTGCATTTTGTCTTACCCAATCACTGACTCCTTTGTTGAGTTAATCATTGAAAGCTTAGAAATCACCATTGAGTTCTAGGATATACTAATAAGTCATTTGGGCTGTTGCAACAAAGTAACACAGACTGGCTTATGAACAACCCAAGGTTATTTCTCACAGACTGAAGGGTGGCAGCCTAAGGCCAAGGTGCCTGCCTGGTCATCTGTGCTGAAGGCCCTCTTCCGGGATGCAGAGAATTGCCTTGTCCTGTTTCCTCGCAAGGTGGAGGAAGATCTTGCTTTCTGTCCTGTATTGTAAGGGCACTAACCTCATTCACAAGAGCGCCACTCTCATGATTTAATTACCTCCCTGCCTCCAACACTATCACGCTGGGGATTAGACCTCAACATAAGAATTTTAGGAAGCCATAAATATTTACCCCATAACAATTACTTTCAAGAAAATGAAATAATGCATAATTAAATAGAAGTATGCCGCTATATTTTTATGATTTTTCCATTTGACCACCTTGGTATTTACATGAATGGAGTAGGCCTATGTTAAATATTGACAAAGAATGGCTTTGGTAGATTATGCTGATAATTGATTTTTTGAACCACAGTTTAGATTTTATTCGTGCTGCTCATTTGCCGTGCTGACATGAGCAGATTTTCAGTGGGAGTTCCCTTCCTCTGCACATAAACCAACTTGGCTGTTGAAAAATACTCTGCATTTGTGAGCCAGTTGACTTTGCTAAAAGCCAAAGAAAATTTAGAAATGATTTGTATGGAGACAAATGATTAGAGAAAAAAAGAATGAAAATAAGATACTATTTTTTTTAGAGGAGTAAAATTGCCACATTCATGCAGAGGCTGGAGAAACTAGTGCTACCTCTGTTCTGTTAATGTGATTCTGCACATGCAACTAACACAGAATCGATCTTTGGTCTAGATATCTATTAATGTCCGGAAGCTAATGTTCCTAACAAAACATCTTACTGACATAAACACTTCATTTTGGTATAGTATTGAATAGCACCTCTTGTATTAAATAAATATTTGTTTCTATTTTGCCAGAATCCCAATGTTTCATCATGGTCTGCACAATTCTCTCTATCCTATTTGACCTAATATGACACCTATCTTTGCATTCAAAGACCCAAAATGAAATTCTAAAAAGTATATCCCAATATTATTTTCTTCCCTCCTTCAAAACTCTATTTCAGTGTATAGTTTCCATGATATAAAAAGAATTGACTAATCCAAGACAATAAAATGACTTTGCAAAGCACCCGAACCAATAAAAACACTGATGTTTCCTCACCAATTTCAAGAAATATGTATTACCATTTTTGTTAACTGTTATTTTAGACTAGTTTGTGGATGAAAACCTAAAATACTAGACAGGGACTATTTTTCAGCAAAAACTAAATAACAAGTCAGACAATCAGGGTTCAGTAGATTTGAAAAATAAAATTTCAGCTGAATTAAAAGAAGTCTCTGAATTGCAGTGAATGCTATGACAAGTACATAAGGGACACCATGGTAACATATTTCAGAAAAGATTAAAATGTTATGGTTCTGAGAAATGTAAAGCGCTGCTCTGGAATTTTCAGGAAGACCAGCATCACTCAAGTGGTGAATTTATAGCTATAAATAAAGTGGTCTTTCTCATCATTTTTTCTTAACTCCTGTGTGCATAGTGCCACCAACAGGAAAGACATACAGTGTAAGAGAGTGATACATTTCATATTCAAAGGAAACTATAGATTTTTCAATAATCTTGAAGAGTGTACGAAAAATTGTCAGCTGCTGTGGCAGGTCTCCAAAACCTTAAAATCTTGACTCAATGTTAGCAATGAAGTAACTTTATTCTGATTTTTCTATGATCTGGGGAAAAGTTCTTATATAATCTTGCTGTGTTGTATTGATACTTGAATGTTTTCAACGTGAACTATAGCAAAACATTACTATGATACACAACAAGTATGTGTGCATCCACATATACAAAACTGAAATAAAATCAAAGAAAAAATACATGTATTCTATGAAACACGTTTTAATATTTTATTTATATATTTTATTCTATTTCCTGTTTATCTATCTTCTCATGGGACAAGTTCCATCACTTTTGGATTCTCAGAGAGCAAGCTGCCTGAGAACCTGCTTGCTTCATGGTGCTAAGAGCTTGCTGAGTCCACACTTAATTGCTATACACTGAATAAATTTATAAATCGTCCAGCTTCCTAATATGAGTATTGAAATTCTTCCCATCAAGGCCATTTATTGGAATTTTGAAATATTTTGACGGAAGAATTTAAAATTCAAAGGTATGTATGTTAAATTTAAAGGTATTGGCATTTGTAAGCAAGGCTCATTGAGAAGGGAACCCAGCTGAAGAATTAGAAAGAGAAGGGGGAAAAGACACTGAACAACTCTGAAAAACAGAGATCTACTTCATTGTAAATAAAACACCAACCTATAATTTTTCTTCTGTATGGGGCTGTTCTTAGTCTTCATGTTTGCTAAGCAGAAGATTTTTCCAAGCTTTTGTATAAATTACGCAATGAATGTGATTTTGATGCTTCTGATGTCTGTTCAGCCATGAAAACGTTGTTTAGCAACTCAGAGAAGAAAAGCTTAAGGAAACCTGTTTTCCCACTGCAAATTCTAGCCCTCAAATCCCTGATTTCTCTATTTTTTATCTACCTGTTTGCAGTACATGTCGCTTACAGTCATCCTGGGAGGCGGGTGCATATACACAATACAATTTCTTTTTTTAACCATATTCCCTTTCCTCTCCCTCCCACTCTACTCCAATCCTCTTTCCCTATTTTCATTCTTGTTGATATGAATCTTAGCTCCTGCTTAAGGTATATAACGTTTACATCCTTTGAGGTTATTAAGTTCCTTACATGGCATACCTTTGTCCTACTTATCTCCCTCTCCCTCCACCCCCCACCTTCATCTCGTGGACTCCTTTCCGTTTGCAAGAGACCCCGCCCCCTTTCTCCTTTATCCATCCTTTATTATTCTCTTGAAAATTCCTGATTGATTCTCACATTTTAGTTAAACCTTTCACAACTCTAACACTTTCAATAACATTTCCCATTTCATAGATATTTAATACCAAATTATAATTACTTGTCATGTATATGTGCCCATAAATGTGTACATAAGTGCATTTTTTTTCAGTAAGGGAAGCATCACGTATTTTTCAGGGCAAACATATAATTTTATATTCAAAAGGTAAATATTTCTAAAAGAAATTTGCGAAATTCTATTCTTTCACAGTGAATTATGTTTTAAATAAATTATTAAACAATATTGCTGAAAGTTTACAATGCAATATGATGTTTATGTAGGGAATAAATCCTGTGCACTAATTTACAGGCCTCTAAACAAGTGTCCCATTGGACAAGTTACAGATACTCACCACAAGGGGGCTCTGTTAGGGAGGAAAAGGGAAAGAATATACACAAAATTTTCAAAATACTCAAAAATACCATTTCATAGTTTAAACTCTCTCTCCCCACCTTTCTCTCTCCTTCTTCCCCCTCTTAACCCGTGTGCCCATCTGTCTGCCCCTCTCTTCTTAACTTTTTCTGTTGGTCAAATAACAAAAATTGAAGATTACTGATAAGAATTGCTTAGGGTTCTGGCTGGTATAGCATCCTGTGTGCTAAAGGGAATTCGATAGACTTTATTCAGGTACTTAGGGCGTTAAATTTTGCAGCCAAGACAGACAACCAATATATTCATCAATGACTTTGTAGATCCAAACACATTATATAAATTCAAATAAAAGATTTTTCTGCCACGGTATAGATATAATTGATGTATGTAAGGAGTTTCTTTTCCCTCTTCTTTTATTCTCTACTTTGTCTTTTTCTTTTTCTGACTCTTCCTGTATATTTCTGTTACTCTCCCTTTTCTTCTCCTGTCCCTTTTCCCCTTCCACTGACTCTTTTTCACCTCTCTCTCGATATAAAAAAAAAAAACTGATGTTCATAAATATTAACCAAATATTCAGTCACAGAAGAAAGAAAACTGAACTTTGCATTGCATTATACTACCTGTAAAAATTACAGTTATTTGCCAGTTATTTGCAAAACTGATAGGTTTAGCTAAAATATTCCAGTTAAGTGAAAAGAATTTCTGAATGGGACTATTTCCATACCTCTTGCTTTCCGGATTCATCATTGTTGACACAAACACAGAAATAGAGTAAGAGTGAATATTACATTTGGCCAAATATGATTTTGTAGATATGTCCTTATAAAATTTCACTGGCTTCTGATCGGTTGGCTTTACCAAACGCAGGCAATATTGTTGAGTTGCTGTTGAGTACATATCAAAATGTGTTGTAAAATATTTTTCTAAACACCTATTTGTCTATAATCAAACTTTCTATCATCATGTAAAGTCTCTAGTGTCTCTGACTTCTGTCACTTAGCAAAATATTTTAGAGGTTCACTTATGTTATAGCATCAGATTTTAGTTTTCCCCTTTTCACTGTTGAATAGTATTCCACTGTGTACATGTGCCAATTTGTGCTTGTGGAAGTTTGTATTTTTTTTCAGTTACAGCCATTCAGAAATGTGTTTTTATGAACAGTAACATCTAAGTCTTAGTGTGGAAATGTTTTTAAATTTTTTCTTGGTTAAACATCTAAGAGTGGAATTGTTAAATCATATGGTAAATATATATGTGTGTGTGTGTGTGTGTGTGTGTGTGTGCATGCTCATGCCTCTGTATTTGTTACTGTGACTTGAGCCCAGGGAGCATTTAAATATATTCCCCCCCCTTTATTTACTTTACTTTCTTTTGTCTTATTTTATTTTAGGGTTTAAAACAGACTCGCTATGTTGCCTAGGTCGATGTTGAACGTGTGATCTTCCTACTTCACCTTCTAGGGTAGCTGGGATTACGGGCCACATCGTGGAACTGGCTTATATTAACATTTTTTGGAAACACTAGTATTTTCCAAAGTGGCCTTATAATTTTACATCACTAGTAGCACCATCTGAGGATTCCGGTTTCGCCACATCCTAGCCAGCCATTCTTATGGTCTGTCTTTTTTATTATAACCATCCTAATATTTTGGTTTTGTTTGTATCTCTCTAACACCTAATGATTCTGAGCATCTTTTCATGTGCTTACTGGGCATTTTTTGAGTACATTTGGGAAGAAATATCACCTGAAATATATAATTATTCTGATATTATTTATCTTGTTAATATGAGTAAAACGAGTTCTTTACAGAACATCAACACTTCGGTGCTTTATAAGATACACATTACGTGATAAAATCACTCGGTGTCATGTTTAAATAAATAATGTTGTGCTGTCGTAGCTGTCTTGATATCCTGAATTGACTTAAAACATTTATCTTTTATGTTCATTTTGACTTTGGAGAAGAGCTGGAAGTTACACGGGGTCAGCTACAGCGAACAAGGAGGACGAGGATGCACCGTAATATTTTTTGCGAGCCTGCCTGTGTTCGGAAGGCGCTCGGTGGCAACATTCACTGAACTTTCGGTCACCCCTGAAGACATACAGGAAAGAAGACTCCCAGACCACTTCGGACAGCGACGAGCATGACGGGACAGACGTGTGCAATGTTAGGGGCAGTATTTGGATGGGCATTAATTGCAATACGCCTTTTACTGTAATTTTTTCTAAAAATTTAAACATTCGTGTACTTTCAGATCACCCCTTGTATGATTTGCAAGTACCTTTCCCCACTCTGTAGCTTGTGTTTTCATGTTCTGATTCTCACTCCATTCTTTGTCATACAAAAAAATAAATTTTTTTAATCTAAATCGGCACAAGTAACTTGGAAATCACCCTGGCAACATGAAAGTTAATTATTTTAACTGAAGCCTTTCAAAAGCAAAAATAGAAAAAATTAAATTAAAATGCCAATTGTGAATTGTCATTATAAATTCATTTCTATTTCTTAAATCATATGAGTGTTTTTAAATATTTTTATTGGCTACACATAAGTCTTTAAGTTTAAAAAATAGCATAGGGATAAATTAAGGTCTTGGTAGGGTGCTCATCCATAAATTCTTCATTACTCAACTAAACAAATATCAGCAAACTAATATCTATTAACACTAACTTGAGCTTTATTCCAAGCATTAGAAAGCTATGCAATTTGAAACAAAAACAAATGAACTGAAGATTAGACATGATTAAATCACTTGCATAGAAAGTATAGTAGTAGGTAATGTATATAACTATATTACCTCGGCTTCAGTTTTCAACTATAGAATTACTAATTTTCAGTTATTAAACACTAAGAATGCTTTGTGTTTACAGATTATTAATAGTTTGCCACATAAGAAATATGTGAAATCAGTAAGATCTGGCCCATTTCTCCATTAAGAATCTACCACTTTCACCCAGAGAGAAATCTGGGCTTGGAGTTACCTGTTTATTGTACACAGTTATTAATTTCTAACGAGATCGCACGTGTTCAGGGTGGTCGGCCACAGACCAAAGTTATTCATTGCTAAGCACTGGTCAGTCGATCAAATGGCCTGGAATAAGGAAGGAAGGTTAATTTCTGAACGGATTGCCTTCTCTGCACTATACATTTAATTTTATTACATTGTTAAACCCATTCATAGCTCACATGCAAAGATATTCTTAGGACGCGGTCTCAAACCTGTGAGGGGGTATGAATCAGAACGGCCTGGTGTCACCTCCACGTCCAGGTCACACTACGAAGTCAAAGAGAGGCGATTCAGATGAGTCTATCCAAATCACATGAGGTCTTAAAAGCAAAAATCTATTTCTAGCTAGTGTCTAAGGAACTTGAAAACATAAGAAAAACTCTATACTACTAATGCCGAGAGCATGGTAGAGACCATGTGGAGAACATGAGAAGAAAATGAGTTTAAAAGGGGGTCCCTTGCCTCCCAGACTTAGCACAGGGAGACCTTGAGCCAAGCATCCAGCCGTGCCATGCAGGGCTTCAGACCTAATTATGAAACCATAAGAGAATAAACTAATATTTTCTAATGCTGCTGCATATGTTACAGGGCTCTGGAAAGCTAACAGAATAGTATTAATCCACCATCTTTGTTCCTCAAGGTAAAAATAGTGTGTCATATTTATGAATGAAATTGTGAGAGTACTGTAGAGAGAAATACATTTATGTTTAGGAGTTTTGACACATATGGATAGATTGCCAAGTAAACCTCTATAATATTTTTATTTTAAATTTTAGGAACATGACAAGATATTTATTGTCTGACCCTTTATGAATCCTTTCTACACTTTCTCCTATTCTGTAACTACGTAACTCAAAATTATCAGGTAATATGTGCCTTCTCTTTTGATCATAACTATCTAAGAAAACATCTATAATAAAATTACTGAAAACAAAACACTGTAGCCATTTTTCAAGGATGCATATATCTATCAATAACCAATCAATGCATTTTATCTCAACAGTAATCACGAAATGGAAATTTAAAGCAATAGTACACACAATATTGGCAAAGATTTGAATTTGAATGTTGTGGTATTGTTAATAGAGAATACTGACGCTGATTCTCATACACACTCATAGCATATGACACCTAATAAGCATTTGAGGTTCGTTCCTAATATTGAACACGGGCATACTCTGAGACTCACAAATCATACCTCTAGGTTTAAATTCCAAAGGAACTCTTGAATAATTATAAAAAGGAGACACACAATGTTGAGTAGAGACTTGAGTCTTTTTTGAGAAAGCAAAATAAATGTAGCAAAAAACCTTAAGTACCCATCGACAGTTGAAATGAGAAATGATATATTGCTCATGTATCCACTCAACTAATGTTAGATTTTTCAGGCTCTAAAACTATGAGCTAACTGGGCTCATAAATTACTCAATTTTAGATATTTTATTATTGTACTAGAAAATGGACTAATGCACAGAACAAACCATCTCCTGTAGCTAGGTGCAAAATTTTAAATCACATCTAGTAATGTCTACAAAGGATAAATTAACACAACCAACTCAGTTTTATTTTGAAGATGAAAGGGCAGTTCAAAATTTGTAGATCAGTTGGTGTGATTCATTACAATCCCAGAATAAAAGAAGAAAGTTTTAAGAATTTATATGCAAGTGAATTTGACCAAATAAGCCAAGACAAACTTGGAAAAGTAAAGGCAGGCTTAAAAGTTACAACAGGAAAATAAAAAGACAGAGACAGTACAAAGATTAGACAGGAGTATTGTGAAAAATCTCTACATTCTGCTCAATTTTGCTCTCAACCTAAAACTGATCTAAAAAATAAAATCTGTTAAGAAAAAGTAAAGGTAATTACACCATCAAATATCATAATACGTTTAAAGCTACTATAATTAAGTGTGGCATTAGTGCAAGCATAAATAATTATATCTCTGAATGGTAATAGAGAGTGTAACAATAGACACACATAGTCATATGGCAGACGGCATGGGTATACATTCCAGCACCAAGGGAAGACAATTATCTCCATTGATTTTTTTCTGGGTTAATTAAATATTCATATATAATCTTGAAACTAGTTTCCATAACCAGAGAGAAGGCTGAATTTCCAAGGTGGACTCTATGTTAACATTTGAAATGTAAAGCAATAATTCTTTTAGAATAAAATACAGGAGAAATTGTTCATATCTTTGGTATATAAATATTTTGAGAAGGATACACATTTGCTAAGGCAGACTGCACCCACATTAAGGCTTCATTTCATCAAAAGACAATGTTATGATTACTCTCATTAAAAAAAAAAGTGGATATTTTATACCTCCTGATTTGATCAGTTAAGAAGCTAGCCACCTCAGTTATGTGATATTCTTTCCAAAAAAATTACCATGATCTCAGTGTAATAATGAGAAAACTATTTGACATACCCAGTTTGACAGCAATTGTAGAAAATACCTGACCAGTACTCAAAACTTTCAAGATTCTGAAAAAACAAAGACTGAGAAGGAGACATGACAAGGATATACAGTAGAGTATCCTGAATCAGATCCTGGAAAAGGAACAGGACCACTAAGTGAAACACTGGCGGGATCCCTTGAAACTCGGCTAATAATTACGTACCAGTCCTGTCTTCTCAGTATTAACAAATCTACCACAGTAGTGTCAGAAAATAATATTAGAGGAAACAGAAACCTAGAAAGCAGTATATATGCACTCTTTTTTACAACTTTTCTTTAAACTAAATGTTTTCTAAAATAAAAAAAAAGTTATTTAACACTAGCACAATATTGTTAGAATTTAAATAAAGCCAAAGAAAGGAAGGTATTTTCAGTACAGGCATCTAACAGGGGTTTTGTATCCTGAATAAATAAAATCTCCAAAAATCAATATGAAAAAGGTAGAAACATTTTAAAATCAGACAAAAGAACTGGAAATTTTAGTGAAATGTCTCCACTAAAAGGGATATTCAACTAAAAAATGAATATAGGAAAAAATTTTAAATTATGTAAGCCTATAGGTAATTGTAAATTAAAACCATCAGTTGTTTTCAGCATATCCTTTAGAATTCCCAAATAAAAATGTGGCGGTGAGAATATAGAGCAATTGGCACTTTCAAACTCTTCAAGAAGTAATTTAAATACAAAATTTTGGAAAAATTAACTATTAAAATGGAATAAATGCATGACTATAATGTCCTTTTTATATACCAACCAAATAAAATAATCATATTTTGCATAAGTGCACATATGTACATATATATGTATATACATGCTAGCACTGTAATTTGTAGTAGGAAAAACCTGCAATATTCCAATATTTCATACATCACAAGTAGTGTTACATCCATACAGTGTACTACCACCAATTGTAAATGAATAAGTTGTAACTACTTATAAGAACTTACATGGTTGTCACAAATACAATGTTAAATAGAAGGAATCAGATACAAAAGAATAGCTCTTTTGATCTCATTTACTTATTGTGTATACTTAGGTACCAATCACTGAAGACATTAAAATGCAGAGACTGCCTCACACTTGGGGAGGGGTAGGAAAGAAGAGCATAGTAAAGTCAGCTTTAGGATATAGTCATATTCTGTTTCTGTTCTGTGTGCTGGGTGTATGAGTGTGTTCCCTTAGTGAATATTTATCAAGCCATCCATTCATAATTTGTGCCATTTTCCTTATCTATGCTACAATCAACAAAATATTTAAGGAAAAAGCATTTTTATAATAATTGATCTTATTCTTCATTCATGTAAGAAACCTATTGATCTATTGTTGGGCATATTTAAAATCCACAAGAAAAACTGCTTACAAAGCTACTTTCCAAAGTTCAATGTATTCCAAGCGAACATTTATTATTTTTTGAGTGGTGGTGAGATAGAAAAGAAGTGTCTGTCTCTCTCATTTTTCCATAAGCTGGATATGTTGGGAGGGTGTCAGGTGACTCGACCCGCCTCGAGCACTCCCCTCCTCCTTGCTCCTATTTGCTCCCCTTTGCACCCCAGTAGACTGGGGTGGTTTGCTCCAGTGTCCTCCATGGCCGTCACACACCAGCCTTCTCCGTTCCAAAATGAGCGCAGCCAGCCAGGTAGTATGGTCCCCTCCCTACTTCAGCCACATCCTTTGATGCTGTTACATTTTAGAGAACAGAGAGAACATGGGGCGGTAGTTAAGATTAGGAAGGGAGGGATCTGGGCCCCTTATCTATCTGTATACCCAAAGTTCACAGCAAACCTTCCAAAAAATTCCTTGGTTTGAGCCTCACCCTCACTGACACGGGCCTAAAGGCTGCTGGGTAAGAGGCGCTTCTCAGACCCTCCTAGGACTTGAGTGTAGGAGGGTCCTTTCCTGTGTACTAGGCCCCACCATGCAGCAGCACAACCCCTGCTGAAATAAAGACTGGTTCTTGGGTCTTGGAAACCTTCTCCTCTGCACAGAAGGTCCTGTAAATCTACTCGGGATTTTTACCCTGAGTATTGTGAACAGAGTAAATAACGAGATGTGAGCACTGAAGAGCTCCACAGACCAGCAGGCTACACAAAACAGCAGCAACAACAAAACAGCAGGAGTGACCTGGAGGCCTGTAAAGTCAACCTCCTGTATCAGGCACAAGCCGACATCAGATGGTGATGACTGGCAGCCGGCAGCAGTGGCCGGCAGCTGGCCGTGTCAACTGATGGCATCCAGCATTACCTGGTATCACCTGGTGATGTCAGGACTGCCAGCTGTACTTGGTCTAGTCACGATTGCTCAGAATGGAGCAAAAGAACTCTCAACTGATTAGCAACAGGGGTGCTGGGGATTCAACCCAGGGCCTTCACACTGAGCTACATTCCCAGCCCTCTTTTATTGTTTGAGACAGGGTCTCACTCATTTACTAAATTGTCCCTAGGCTCTAATTTATGATTCTCCTGCCTCAGCCTCCTAGAGTGCTGAGATTACAAAGGTGCACCACCATGTCCAGTTTAACTGTTAATTTTCAACATTTCACCTGCCAAGTTTAGAGGATTATAATTGCATTCAATAATGTCACTTAGAACTACCAGCCTTCACTGAATGTTTTTCCCATAATTTTGGAGAAAACTCTTAACTTAATCACTGCTATTATTGATGTGCTTCAATGTGCACTACGTTTTTCAAATTTAATAGTAATCAAAATATTTTAAAAGTTGGACAGCATTTGAAACAATTTCCTAGGAAAGCTGTCATCAAGCACTGTATGGATATTTTATGTATTTTTATAAATAATATCATAGGCTATGAGAGGAAAACTAAATAATAACCATAAGTAAACCTTATCATTTTACATTTCAGAGATGATCATTTTAAATAAAAATGATACGAATATTTAACAAATGATGTTTGCATATAAATATATTTAATAAATGATCTGTGTAGAATCGATCTCAGATGAAATGTCTCAGCTTAAAATTTGCTACAGGATACAATGCCAGAATTTGAAGTCAAATTAGAGATAGAAATTGAAGCTTTAATGTTTCCCTAGTCTCTCATAGTTCCTCATTTTTCTTTATCGACAAAAATGCCATAATATTGGCCACCTGTTAGATTCTTCATGCAAATTAAATAGATAAATACAATTTCAATGAATGAACCTGTAGCAATCATGGCGTTTGTTACATGAGGGCCTCGAGACATGTTAGCTTATTTTCTCCCATAATGTTCATCATTATTTGTTACTAGCCTTTCTGGGAAATAACTCGCCACCACCACAGGTTTCATTATGTTACAAAGCACCTAACACTCCCTGAATTTAAATCCGCAGTCAAATGCCTTCTAGTATTCTGTAAGAAAACTTCCGATTCTCACAATTTTTATGTTTCCTCCCACAAACAAGTAAGAAAAATACTAATGAATAAAAAAATGAGAAACCTTTTGTCATTTTAATTTACAGTTTTGAGGGGGGATGTTTTAACTTTCCACATACTACATTTTACAATGTATGCCACCTTTCTCATCCAAAGCTTCTAATTCTTGTCATTACTTTCACTGGAACTACTTGGTCCTGATACCAAGCACATTTTCAAGATACTAATAGTAGTATGTTTTGTACTTTATTCCCTGATATCAATACTAAAATGCAATAGGGACAACCTATAAGGGCTCAACTTATGATCTTTGGATTTCACAATGCTGTTAAAGTGATGCATATCCAATAGAAACTGTATTTTGAATTTTAAATTCCATTCTCTTCCCTCTGCTGGCAAATTGAGGTACAATATTCTCAGGATCCCAGAGAGTGACAGTAAGCCAGAGATCCCAGTCTGCCGCAGGACCACAAAAGCAGATCACAGATACTCTGTTGTGGTGCTGAACTTTGATGTTTGGTAGCTGAAATGTATTAACTGCATTTTCTGATTAAGTATTTTCAACTTATGTTGGACCTACCTGTGTGTACCCTAATTTGAGAAAGGTAAGTTGATTAAGTGTCTTTACATTGTTAGTATTAGCCATGGATTCGTTCACTATTTCTGACAGTAATTATGGGAAGCGGGTCATGATCTTTTATAAAACTCACAGTGAGTGAACCTCTAAGTATGTGTGACCTTTGGAAGACACACACAGAGCCCAAATAAATATGGAGCTGTTCTGATGATGTCAAAAGCTACTGGAATAGCATGCAAGATTAGCACAATTAAACAGCTCCAAACTTTGATCACAGTAGATGACTGCTTAAACAAATATTTAAGTTGTCTAAAAATATCTATGAAGCATCCAGAAGTTCCCCAAAATAGCTCTGATGATACGTATTCTGTATGTGTTTGTGTGTGTGTGTGTGTTTCTTTTTGAATTAGGGTTGTTAAAGAAAGGATGGTAGACTAGAGACACTTATAATTTTTATATTAATTTAAACTACAGTATCAGAGAACCCTGAAAAACATTATCTGTAATCTCCCATAAAATGATAGTTGGTAACAATGCTGAACAAACACTGCTGCCGAGACTCTGACAGGGAAGCACTGATTTATACTGTAGCATCACAAGATGCTGCTGGAGAAGACACAGCTCAATAAATCAGAAGCACAAGGAAGCAGGGCGAATCCCCACCAGCAGTGGAATGTGTACATGATTTACTTGCTGCAGAAAAGCTCACTAGAGGGATTACAGGAAAAGCTAATCATGAAATAACATTCACTGATATTTTGTCTCCACAGAATTCAGGAACAAAATTCGCTGCTTTGAAATTAACCAAATACTCCGTCTTTTTTGAAAACAAAATATCCTTACTACAAATGGAAAACCAGGGGAAAGGGACTGCCAGACCTATAGTTTTGACTGTTCTTTCAGCAACCTGGTCCTTGTTCAGCAAAGATAGACTACAGATGGGAAGACAGGTGGGTAGACAGATGGACAGACACACTGACACGTAATTTAGTTAGATAATTAAATACTTAAGATCTTTGACAACAGCTTTCCAACTGCTTACTATAGAAGATTTGATCATTGGCTGTCGATCTACTTTCTTTTACAAATAAATATTTAATACTAGAAATTTCTATCTAATACTGTGCCAATTGCCACTTTAGAACATGTGTTGATAAACTATGTGTCACCATCATTTATTTTTAAACATTTTCTAATGCCTCATGAATTTTTTAAAAATGTGACCTAAGGGTAATTATAAAGATATTGTTTCGGTTTTCAAATATTTGTACATTTTCCAGATAAGTTTCTATTGCTGGCTCCTTACTTCATTTTGATTGAATCAAGAAGACAGTTTTACTAGGTGTGATCAAAACAGACCCTCAATCTTTATATTTTAAAAATGTATTACAGTAAAAAACTCATGGCCACTAATCCCCCTCATAATACCCCCCTCGCTTTGATCACACCTATCCCATTCATCTTGCCACTTGCTGCAATAGTTCTGGAGGTCCACTTTCATGAGTGTCTTCATGAGGTGTGGTCAAAAACTGAGTGAATGCCCCTGCCCAGGAGCCATCAAATAGAAGGGCAAGTTCATAGAAAACATCATGGTGTGTATGTAAAATAGAAGTGTTATAGCATAGATATCTGCCTTATTCACCAGATCAGGCACCATGTAACTTCTGGTTCTTCCCCGAGGTCAAATGACCATGAAAGGTAAACCGTTTGAATTGATTTGGGGCATCAGGCCAGCTAGGATAGTGCAATTGAAGGCATTCATAAAAATATCCAGAATTGCTTCAGAAGGTCACAGGAATGATGGGTAACTGTGTCTGAAGCAAAATGGACAATTTTTAAAGGAACTGGTACAATGTGTCATGTACAGTTATAATTTTTAAAAATTTAATCATCCTATTTTTCCATCACACTGCATATATTTTATTTAAAAGAGAAAAATATGACTGTGGAGGAGCAGAGAAGACAGTGTAACAAAAACTTTCCTGAATTCTATTAGTCATCTTGCTTTCCCAAAATGTTATCACAAATTTAGTAGCTTAAAACAAGGCACTTATTTATCATTTCGGTGGGTCGGGAATCTTGGCACAGACTGGAGGGTCCTCTACAAGTTTGTAATTAAAGTGTCAGCCTGGGCTTGGGGCTTTCATTGAAATGTTTGACTGGGGAAAGAGCTGATTCCAATGTTTTTAGGCTTTAGCACACAGTGTTGCACTGCAGAGTTAGGACTAACAGTTTTATTTGCCCCCTGGCTGTCTAAAATTTGCCTGTAGTTTTTTTTTTTTGTTTGTTTGTTTGTTTGTTTGTTTGTCTGTAGTTCTTTGATACAAAAGGTTCATTAAGATGAGTGATTGTTTTCTCAAAGCCAACAAGAAAGTGAGGGATTCCAGTAAGAAGGTGGATACAATCTACATAGCATGATCATCCATCTCTCAGGCACACGTACCATCATCTTTACCAAATTCTCTTCATCAGAAACACATCAAAAGTCCCCTCATACTCAGGAAAAGGAGAGCCAGCAAAAGGTATGGACACCAGCAGCTAAGGATCATGGCCCATACTTTGGGTCTTGCGCACACACACACACACACACACACACACACACACAATCTGCTTTATTTTGCCTTCCAAATCTAAGGTTTTGTCTTAGCTAAATTGACATAATACACAGGCAGCACATGGGCTTTTAATGAGAAATATGATAGGCTTAGATTTTTATATGCAGGTTGCTAATATAGATTGAATTAATTTTGTATATTATTTGAGGTAATGAGTTACACTTTGCTATATCTTTCATATACCATTTCTAAAAGGGATCTTCATTTTCCTGGTGGATTACATTTGTAATCTTACCAAGTGTTACTTAACTTGTGTAAGTGACCTATTTCTAAATTGTTTCTTCTGACTCATTGATTGGTAGCTATGTCTATCAGTGACATATTGTCATGATTTTTTTTCTTTTTTTTTTTCTTTTTTGCGTTATGGTAAGTCTTGTATTCAGTGTAAGATCGCCAACTTTTCCATTTTTAAGACTGTTCAGGCTGGGTTAGACCCTTTTCTTTTTTTCAAATATATTTTAGAATAAGTATGTAATATCTATAAAAGCGCTGATGTACTAGGATTTAGATTGTATTGGATCTAAAGATTAACTTGAGAAGAAATTTTACCTTAACAATAGCTCATCACTAATCTGTGAATGCAGAGTATTTTTCCATTCATTTAGTCTTCTTAAATTTCTCTCAAAACTGAGTAATCATTCTAAAATTATACATTGTTATAGCCAATAATTTTCAGTTTTATACTTTTATCCTAAGTAATTGTAAAGTGAACTTATTTGTTCAAGTAGAAATTTTGTAGAATTTTTTTTAGGATTTTCTACATAGAAAACTACCTGATACATGAATAAATACAGTTTGAGTTCTACTTTTCCACAGATTTATGCATTTCATTAGTATTTGTTGCTGTTTCTATTTTTTAGAATTTGATTCAACCTTGTGAAAGCAGACAATCTTGCTTTTTCTCTCTGTGTCTTGGGTGTGGTGGTGAATTGTCGATTTGAGTGGGAGCGCCCAGCCGATCTGCATCAGTTCAGTGGTCGGCATGGTAGAGAAGGAGAAAGGGCGGGAAGGATTGCACCTGATTTTTCTTGCCTTTTACGGCTAGTTTTTCTTGCCCTCGCAAAGGATGGCTGCTGTTGTCTTTGAAGGAGCTCTGGTCTTGGTCTTCACCTTGAACGTTGTCCTCCAGCTTCTGGCAGGATTCTCCAGCTTCCAGCACCAGCCTTCCAGCTTACTGAAGCAGACTCTTCAGCCTCCTGCACCGACCCTTCCACCTCCTGGAGCCAGACCCCGCCTTCTTGTCTTCCATTGCGTGTCTTTTCGCCTTTTGAGATGTGGACTCACACGGGGACGTTGCCATAAGCGCCAGACCTTTGGCTGGATTCTCCAATCTCTAGAATGGACAAATCTGTTTGCAGGCGTCTACATTTAACTCTGTGGGGGAATATTATAAGCTAATCTTGAAAATATCTGTGTCCTGCATTGAATGGCTCAGAGCACACACAGTCTTTTGAGGCATCTTGCCCCAGCCCTGTAAGCTCTTGTAAGCATACGTGGGGGATGCAGTTAAGTAATTCATCATTAAGAATGATAAACTAGGATCCTTTAGATAGGTTTCTTAAGTAAGTTTGGAGAAATTTCCATCCATTCCAAGGTTTTTACCATGAATGAGCATTAAATATTATTACATTTTTTCTCTATCTAGTTAAATTTTGTTATGATCTTTTTTCTGGTTGATTACATGATGATTAATTAAATTGATTTGACCAATTTAGGGTGATCAGTTTGGCTCAATAAATGCATCCCTGAGAGAAAGTCCACTTTGATGAGAATATTATTCTTGTGAGATATTCACATATTTGTAGTCTATATTAGGCTAAGGATGATTGTATTAATATGGTTATTGTTTATAGTATAACCAGAATATTCCTCTAAAAGAGAAACAGTAGCCCTAGACAGCTGTAATTTTCTGACTGCTAAGAGAGCATGATCATTCTAGATATTGGTCAATGAACTCCTTGGGGCCAGGAAAAGTCATTCTAATACTTAAGTGTGTAAAGATTAATTGAGGTAGCCAGATTTTCTGTTGTTAGTTCATGATGTGGAAGATCATCAGCAGAAGACCCTGAGGCTCATGTAGTCACCTGTTAACTGTGTGCACTCAATATCATGGAGCCACGGCAAGTAAAAACTGTTTTTCTCCTATTCAAATCATTTAGAGCAATGCAGCAAACAATGAAACACCTAAGGCGTTATGAATCACAATTGTTATTGTTCGTAGCCAGCCTTTAATACCAAAATGAAATTGAGAAAATCGTATATACTCATAGAGTGAAATAGCAACACATTTTTTACATTTTAAATGGTACTTCACAACACATCTAGTAAAAGACACTTGTTTGAAAAACCACCAAAATCTTCCCACGTGACTCTCTTCTGTTCGGTAGTTTTTAAATGCTATTAATCAGCAGCAGTACTTCAAAAAACAAAACACTCGCCAAGTCAGCCTTCTCAGGGCAGGAGATATTACAATTAAAACCACTAAGAAAAGAGAAAAGCTGCCTGCACAGTAGTAACCCAAGTTGAATATTAAATATACATATATGAAAGACTCCCTAGGGAAGATGAGCTTTTTAATCATAGTATTTGACTTTCCATATCTGATTTGTTGCTCTTCGGATGGCAGGAGGATGGACTTCGTAGCACATTTTTTCTTTAATTTCTTGATAAGCACTACTATCAGCCTGACAGCCGGGACTGATTAAATATCCCTATTCACATGCAGACATAACTACTGCCTTTAAGGATCTCGGAGACTAAAATTAAATGTAAATTAACAAAGGTCTCAACCCCCTTTCAGCTTCTTTCTTTTCAGGCAATCACTACATACTATTTTGTTTGGCAAAGACAATGTACTTATAAGACATATAGTTTCACATGTTTGTTTTTATCTTATTAGCCCAGTGTGGGCCTGATGAGATTCTGTCATCAGAAGAATAATATGATAGCATAGTTAAAAGAAGCCAAAAACTGAATTTAAAGAAAAGAATGTATAAACAAAGAACACCCTGATAGTTATGCACTGTGAAAGAGGAAAATTGAAACCTTGGGGAAATAAGAAAGTAGCAAGCATATCTTTGAGCCTACTTCAGCTCTAAAGACAAGAGGAGAAAGAAAGCAAAACAGAAAATCCAAGCGAGCATCCTGGGCACAATAATGTCAGGCAGCTGTTACAATGTGGGGATGGAGTCAAATATAAATAGACAACACAGTGAAAATATGTAACTCTGACCCAGGGCTGTGATCACTAATGCAGGGAAAGGAAGGCTTCGTGTTCTGTGAGTAAATTGAAGGTCCTATGAGCTGGAATGTTCTTCAGGCATCTACTTAAGGTCCAAGTTCGTTAGAACCTCTTCGGAGTCCTGAATAAAGAGGGAGAGGAAAACAGTATAACTGAATTCAATGAGGAGTAAAGATTGTTCAGGAAGATGACTGAAGGAATAAAACCACTGCCAAGATCTTTTCATTTTTTTTTTCTTCTGGAATTACACTACAGCTGTAATCTGAATTTTATGTATCTAGCTGAGTTTACTAGAATTCCATACTAATGATTCCCTCTTACTATGCCTGCTAATCTGACTACATTTTGGCAATCAATTTACTTTCTACAGCATTATAAAATATACTTGTAGATTTTTTTCCATTCTTCTCAGACTCCAAATTATCTGCCCACTTTTTTTTATATATACTTCCAGAGTAATAGAAACAATTTTCCTATATCTCCCCAAGCTTCACAAACTTCTATTTTCTTCCCATAAAACGTGGTTTCTTTAGACATTCCCTGGATCAATCCATGCTCATAATTATACAATGTTTCTGGCATTCAATTTTCTTTTTTCTTGTCTGCAGTGTTCTCTCTTATTGCCATCAATATTTGAATGTGCTCAATTTTTACATCTAGAAACATGTCCTTTTGTACCTGCACGTCTAACTCTCCATTCTTTTTTTATTTCTTCTTTTCTTTGTGAGAAGACATCATCTTGTCTCTCCATTTACATATTTAAATACCATTACTGAGAATTAAGAGTCTAAAGGCATCACATCAAGACTTGCTGCAGAAGAGAGCAATTCCTAAGCCCTTTTCCATCAAACATACTAACGTTTATCTAAGATCCACAGAGGCAAAAAGAAAAAAACCCTAATAGAATTGTTTTTAAATTGTTATTAAAGTTAGTTAAATAAATAGATAGAGATAGATAGATAGATAGATAGATAGATAGATAGATAGATAGAGGCCAAGAGACAGATACATAGAATAAAGAGCTATAAATGACCTTACATAAATGACCAAAAGTGTCCTATCACACAGGTAACACATGGTGTGGAGCACCCGAAATATGGACAAGAAGCATCAATGTTGCTTTCTAGCTCTGCCATAAATCAACATCCAGGGACTCCACCGAGTCTTCCGAGTGAGGTCAGTGAGACTCTCCTCAATGAGTTCCAGATGGTTCTACCAGGCTGTTTCTCAGGATCCCTCTTGAATGTTTCCCTGGAACGTCTGAGTACCAAATCCCGAATTGAAATTATGATTCCCTTCCCACTGAAAACAGAAAACAAATTATTTATTGGCTTCCTCTGCAATTGTGAAACATGGCAGTGTGACACTTTCATCAACCTGGGTCAGTAACTGACCTCAATAGATGGTACTCACAATATGTCTACAGCTAAAATTTTCATACATAGCCAATAAAAATGCAGCATCCCGATAAAGTTTCAATCTCAGGTAAAGAACACTGCAGGTAAAGTATGAATATATCTCAAATATTGCACGGGAGATACTTACACTAAACGAGGACATTTTTAGTTATCTGGTGTTCAAGAATGATTATATGTCCAGTATTTTATCTGGCCACTCTACTTATAGTGGGCATGCAGACTACACAAAAATAAAACTAGGTTTTTGTAAGTCACTGAAGTTTGAGAGATATTTTTGCCGCAATATAATCTAACTCATCTTGCTAATATAGCCAATGTCTGCCCATTATTTTTTTTAAAAAGGAAGTATGGATCAAATTTCTTGCCTTATTTTCAGCCTTCACAGATAATCCTTCCTGCAATGGATATGAATACCTTAAACTACAAAGAAGTGTTGTCTACTGCTGCAAACCATGCAAATACCGTCATAAAAGTGGTATTATCCCCGTGCTTAGTTTTGGAAAATCTATAAATAAAATTAATTACCAAAGGGTAATATAAACTTTTTAGCAATTCCACTTCCCCAAACAGGCAGTTGAAACAGAGATTAAGATCATGTGGGAAAATTACAAAAAAACACCTACGTGTGTGACTGGAGAAATGATGGCTCTGAAAGAGAAAGGATTGGAAAAATTGGTCTGTCTTTATAGTTTTCCCTGCATCACTTTGTCCTGAGCGAAGTCAGGCCAAGAATGTCGATCTGGGGGTCCAAGCCATTGTTCTTGTTTGCTTCATCAGCATTGCCAAATGCACAAATGAGGAAAACAAATAGTGCCCAGCAAAAGAAACCACATAAGAACAAATGTCCTGCCTTGAAATTCAAAATGTCTGGTGTGATGTTCCCCACAATTGGTCCCCTTGGCTGGGGGCAATGTGTGCAAGTCTGCCCTGGAGCCACGGACACTGAATGAGCTGAGCTCAATTTTGCTGACAAGTGTGCCACCAGGTTTAAGTGCAGAATGATAATAAAATCAACAGAATGTGTTTAGCTTTTGCATGAATGAGTTAGTAAACAAATATTACTAAAATAATTTAGTTAGGGTTAGGGTTCTATTGTAAGTGTTTAAGGAAAGAGCCTCACACTAAATAAAGACTAATATGTGTAGTGGTTGTGTGTGGTGTGTGCGTGCATGTGTGTGTGTGTGCACATGCAGGCTTTTAAAATGAGCTGTAGCAGGGAAGTCACATCTTGTACTGTTACTGATCATTTTTAATTCTATTGTTTTCTACACTGGTAATTCAACAAAATTTGCAATCTACTGTAACTAAGAAAAGCTTTATATTGCTATTGGATGCAACACGAATATTAAAAAGTCAATACTGCTCTTCAAACTTCTCTCAGGCTGAATTTTTAGAAGAATAACTTGATCCAAGAATTCAGAACCAGGTAATTTTTGTTCTGGAACTATTCTATAAGATAACAGAGTGGTAGAATAAAGGATAGAAAATGGAAAAGGGCCACCAATGATATAACAATATGAGGGGTCACATGTTCTGCCTAATCCCAGGAGAAGCTCAGAGTTTATGTAGCATTTCAGAGTCGGTCCTGCCTTGGTTATGTGATTTTATGTTAGCACTTACCAGCTAAGATCAGCTTCTGCTAATGAGAATGAGGATAAACACTAAAAAGCAATGAAGAGCTCCATGAGGAGAGGTGAAATTACCCTCTAAGAGGCTCAAAGGTGAGTCCAGGTCTGGCAACTATGCATAAGGCTGGGGTTAAACACACATAGCAGGAAATGGGACTGGAGAATCTGGGCACAGTACAAGAGGTGTGTCTAATTAAAATACTTGAGTTTGAACTGAGACATTTATAATAGCACAGCAATTATAAATAATCCATAGATGCTCTGGACAAATGTTTTATCTCCCCAGAATTCCTCTGTGGAAACCCTAATCCCTAATGTGATGACATAGAGAGATGGGGCTGTGGCGGTGGGGATCATTAGATCATGAGAGTGGATGGCTCATGAATGGGATCGGTGCTCTTAAAACAGGAGGTAAAGATCTCTCACTCAGCCCGCCTTCTTCCTTCCTTCTGTCTGGGCGAGGTACAGCTAATGAACAGCTCCCTGTAAACCAGGAAAAGGGCCTCACCAGGAAGTCAGAAACAGACAGGTGGCATCCTGGTCTCCGGACTTCCAACCTCCAGGACTGTGAGAAACTAATGTTTATTTTTAAAGTTACTCTTGTGTATAGTAATCTGACATAACAGCTTATTTAAGACAGTAAATAACAGAAGTGTAAGATACCTTTTCAGAAAAACAATTCAAATAAGAAAAGAAAAACTTGAAAAGGTAAATGATGTTAATGGACCAGAAATGTTGAATTTCCCCAATTTAAATGCAGCATTTTTCCAAAGCTTATCTGTAAGCTCAACAAAATTCTAAATAAAATGAAAATACATATTGTAAATGCAGCACTCTTCCAATTCTTCTGTAAACTGAATAAAATGTAAATACAATGAGAGGGGAAAGAATTCATAAAATTACTTCAAACTTTAAGGAATATATAATAATATAAACAAAGAAGACAATTCTGAAAAGAAGATAGGACAAAAAAGAAGAACTTTCCTACCAAACACAAAGACATTTTACATATTAATAATAAATACAGTTGGAGATTTAGCTCAGTGGTAGAGCACTTGCCTAGCAAGCCCTAGGCCCTGAGTTTAATCCCCAGCACCCACAATCAACCAATTAATCAGTCAATCAATACAGTAGCTGTAATGTTGGTCTCTGGAAAGACAAAACAACCACGTCTTGACTAGTGATTTTTTTCAGCCTGCTGATGATCCATGAAATATATGAACTATGGAAGAAAGATCTAGAAATAAAATATTATGGAAAAAAATCAGGAAAACACGAGAAAAGGTATGAAATAAGCTAACCAAAACACTGCTGTTTCCATTTATCATACAACGAAATTCTATTCAGTCATAAAAAGAAATGAAATATTAATTCAAGCTACAACAAAGGTGACCCCCCAAAAAGGGGGCTGAATTAAACCATCCACATGAAGAAAGGTCATACAGTGTACAATTCCACTTATATAAAAATATCTAGACTAGGTAAATCAAAAGGGGTACAAAACAGATTCACGGGTGTCAGGTCTGCTGGAGGGGGAAATAGAGAGTGGCTATTAAAGGCGTGTAGGGTTTTGGAGGTGGATTATGAAAAGTTCTAGAATTAGATCATGGTGACTGATGCACAGTTTTGTCAATCTGCCGCATAGTTCACCATAAAACACTCCACTGTACACCAAAAAGGTTGAACTTTATGGGATATAAACTATATCTTGATAAAACTGTCACTGCAGATATTTATATACTGAAGTTTTCATACTATATCTCCTAGAGTAAAATATAATACAAAATTTAAAAATAAGGAGTCAAAAGAATTGCTGGATTCTGTGTAAGTGCAACATATTTTTTATAGAAAGAAAAGAGAGAAATAAGAAACTGAATTGCAGTAGGGATAGCATTCTACCAGTTTCTTCATTTTTCAAATAGATTTTAGAAGTATGGAAAAATAAAAAAATATTTTCTTACATTGATGAATCTTAAGTAAAATAAACAGACTTTAAGTTTTTATTCCCTAAATCGTTGCAAATTGATTGTGCATGTTTATTATAGATTCTCATACCAACTGGCTTTCAAAAGTTCTTATTCTGTATAATGTGCTTAACTTGTTTTCAGATTAATATCCCAGAGGTGGAAATGGGGATTTGTTGTTTTAGAAAGATTAGAAATTGATCTTTGGAGTACTCTTCACCTTTATCAGTTCGATTAAAACAATTATCTGAAAATGCCCAAAGCAGCCTTCTCTTAGGTACATTTTTTGTGACTTTCAACTCAGGTTATTGATCCTTCTCTTAGCTGCTATTTTTCATAACATAGTTAAAGCAAATTTGGTTCCTTCACCAAATGCTTTTTGGGCATAATTTGAAGAATCTGACTGACATTCTAATAATTATCATGTCAATAAATGGTACTTTCTAGGGAGACATTAAAATTCAAAATGCATTCAGTTGGTTTAGTTATTAAAGTTGCAAACATTTGCCTTTGAAACAAGAGAAGCTAGAGTCTTTATTCTAACAGATCTGATGCCCTACAATTAAGTAAAATGCTCAACAATGAAATTTAGAGTCTAACACCAATGGTAGAGTTTTTGCAAAAATGAGCATGAGCAAAGGGATATTGATGCATCGCAGGCAAATGATGGGATAGTATGAGTGTCTCTTGGGTTCCTCCTACCAAAAATCTCTTTAGCTTTTGCTCACATATCAGTCAGCACAAGAGAAATTAGCCACCGCTGTAGACATTTTAATCAGAAAATCTCTAGGTACTTAAAAGTTACTTAATTTTCTAAAAACTGGGTCCTAAACTGGCCACCAAGAAGCCCAGAGAACAATACAGACCTGACGACTGGAGCAACCACTGCCTCTGAGGCCGCCACTTCATTGTGGTGCACAACAGAAGGGAGCGGACTCAGCAAACGTTTCTGTGGAAGCTGGAGAGCGAGTGTGGAAAGTAGTTTCATAGAAAAAAAGGAGTCTTACATTTTCCTGACATTATTTGCTAGCAGGACACCTCCAAATTACAGGAAGATGGCTTCTTCCATCAACCAATTATTTCAAATGTTACTTTGGAGAATCTAATGTGAGAATCTATTTCACTGAAAGAGCTCACTAGAGTATAAAATTGTAGTTTTTCAGTTCTCACAAACAGGAAGTTGGAGTGAATGATGAAGAGCTGATGCAGACTAACTTTAGTCTCACTCAGGGGAGAACGTGTCTCTCCTGTGCAAAGATGGCATCAAATGTCGGTGCTCGCCTCTGCCTCTCTTCTCTGCGCCAACAGAGTGATGGGCCATGACGGACCTGGCCAGACACAAGGTCTGATCATCCTCTTTTATTCTTACTACAGTTGACATTCACAGCACTCCTGAGAAGTCCTCTAACAAAACTATGAAAGACGCCACGATATTGCCATCTTATTGGTAAATTGCTGGTACTGATGACTAATAGACTGCTACTAGTCATTGTATGTCCATATGAACAGATTAATTCAAAGAAAACTAAAGAAATCGTGACCAAGTTACCCCTTTTAATGCAACATGTTTGAATCCGTGTGTATTATTCAATATATATCTCTTAATTTTTTCAGTGAATTATATTTCAATTAGGGGTGTGTGTGTGTGTGTGTGTGTGTGTGTGTGTGTGTGCGTGTGTGCATATAACTGCAGCCAGAAATGAGAAAGAGACCTTCAGGTCATTGCTTTTTTATCAAAACATTCTTATCCCCTCTATTTTAGATTATATATTCATGTTAAACCCTTTTAGAACACTGCGTGTTCCTATGTAGTTTTTGTCCCTAGCATCTTATTTCTGAGATTACTGTTTAATGTTGACTTCATCTCCTCTTTGACCTGGGGAAAGTTTATAATCTAATCCCTTACCTCACAGGCAATGTAGATAAATGTTAACTGAGTACCTATGAGGTTCCAGGCACCGTTCTTTGCACCTTTGACACATGAATAAATTAAACACACATAAATTCCTGCCATAAGGGAAAGAAGCACAGAAGATACAATATGTCGAAAAGAGGAGCACAGAGTAGACTTTGGCAGCATGGCCTTTGGCAGCATGCAGCCACCATTCAATTTGCAGTTCCATCACTTCCCAGCTTTGTGATGCTCACGAGTTCCTTAACATTCTGTGCCTATTTCCTAAATTATAAAACTTTGAGCGATAATATTATCTGCTTCATAAGATATTAGGAAAGTTAATGACCTAATATTTGCAAAGACTTGAGACTAGTTCCAACACACAATGAATGTCATGCAAATGTTTGTTAAATAAAAATATGCACTACTTGTTATGTTGGAAAGAAGTCTATCTTATGCAAACATGAATGGGTACTGTGAAGAAAATAGTGACCTGTGTAACAAACAAAAGAAAATAGTGACTTGTGTAACAAATAAATAAACATATGGGACTTGATAATTAGCAAATGAAAACAACAGGTAATCTTAATGGAGAAATCATAAGCTTCTGCATGACTATAAAGTATACTTCTCTCTTCCTGTCCTGCTGGCCCAGAGGACATGGGCGGAGAAAGGGGGGAGAGCTACCTCCGCTGGCAGCTGCAGTTCAGAAGTTACAGAGGGAGGGATTAGTTCTGGTTAAGGCAAGAAGGTGACCTGAGATAGAAAGACAACTTAGTCAAAAGAGCAGTTAAAACAAACCTTCTAAACAAACCAAGATTCTCTTTCTTCTTAATGCAGCACTTCTTAAACATTTTTATTTGTGGAAATGTGAAGCATTTGTCTAACTGATTTCCCTCTAATAAAACTCTATTCAAACTTATATTTAATTTAGTACTTTACATAAATTGTTAATCAGTATTCTCTTTCTTCCTATGTGGATTACTGCACTAACACTGATTCTGAGAAGAATGGTGATAAGGATGGCATTGAGGAAAGTGATTAAAATGGTCGATCTGAAAGAAAACCATATCACATGTCACAAAAGATACAGACCAAAAGGAAACAGAGGAGGGAGAAGAGAATGAGGTGGGAGAAGTCTGTGTGAGAACCACGCCTTGAATTCATTTTACTATCTAGTGCTGTTTTCTTTGTCAAATGTCATAGCAATATGTCCTCAAAGCACACATCTATAAATCACTTTAATACCATGCAACTGTCGATGTGGAAGACTGGGTAATTTCTGCTGTATTTCCAGCAGTTGTTCAAAGGAAGCTAGAAGTTTTAAAACTGATATTACTTTTCATCTTATTAGGCAGAAACCATGTCTTTCTATTGTCTGCTTGATACAGAGAGATAAATTACATCTGGTGAAACATGTGAGAGTAGATTCTTCTCTGTTCAAATCTTTTATTTATTAAAAAATATTTCTGATAAAATGTTTTAATAAACACTTTATAAAATGCATCTGGTTTTATAAATTCACTTATAAAAATTGCTAGACACCTTTAGCCAACAGAATTGTAGGCTGTCTCAAACATATTATTCACTAAATGTAGAAAATTCACAGCTAGAAAGCAATGGACCAGACAATTTTCTTTTTATAACCTATGTCAAACTAAAGATAAATTCAGAATGCGTAGTATGAAATTTAAAATTTCCTTGGCCATTGCAAAAATAATAAAGCACCTCCATTTCACCTCCTGCACTTTTTGGAAATCATATTTTGAATGCAACTTGCCAGTCTAAGATGAAAGTAGAAGTGATTTTCAATGCTATTTTTAACTCTCCGGAGATTGCTGCACAGGAAGAATATTAACATCTCTCCAAGAATAAGTGAAAGAAATGTTTAATTCCTTTGAATAGCATTATTTTGAAAATCTACAAAATAAAGTCTAATCTTATAAAGAAAGAAATACGGGGGTATTGAGTTGGAATCATTCTGAGTCTTAAGAAACAATGTACCAAGGATCTCTTATTCTGTAATAACTTTCCTATTGTTTCAAAAGACATTATGAAACTCACATATACAAATTTATAAGCATGTTTTCTCTATGTAATTAAATTAAAATATAAAATTATTTCCACTCAAATGCATAGGATATAATAAAAATACATGAACTTAATTTTCCATGTGTATATGATCCAAAAAATACTTTAGTCTCCAAAAATATCATGATATTCAGATTACTTAGGAAAACCATCTTCCTGCAGAAATTAGATAGATATGATTAATTTTCCTCCTCTTATCTGACCCCTAGATATCTATTAACTGTATTACTGGGGCATTTAAGAAGTCCATCAAGACTGCTCAATTTTGAAAGGTCAGGAGATAATTATGGCCACAAATCACTCTCTTATTATACATAAGTCATTACTATAAATATTTTCTTCAGACATGATCTTTAGTGCCATGTTTGTGAGGTGCCATGTTTTAGTGCCATATTCATGAGGTGGAGTGAAGATATGGGAATCTTAGGACAATATTTTACTCTTGTATTTTCAAGCCCATGTTAAAGAGAAGTCAAACAGACACATGCATTGATAACCTGGGCTTGTATTGTCCCTCTGCTTCCAGTGAGTTCTGAAGATATTAGCAGAGAAAATAAGATATTGAATCCTTGGACCAGTGCTTCTCTGAGACACACACATGTTGCTTCCTTTTGGCAGAAACTTATCTCAGAAATAACAGATCTTTTTAGTGAGTAAAAGTATTAGTATATCCCACCATTCCAAACAAGTATATCCCACCATTCCAACCAAGTAACAAAGAAGAGGGTAAAGAAAACATACCCCCCTAAATATGCATATATTTTGTTTTTATGTACCAGTTAGAATAAATTTCATTTAGGTTATATGTAGAAAAGTAAGTATGCCATGAAAAGAGTATCCAAGAGAAGGAAATATTTCATGCATTTGATTTGACTCATAACTCGTAATAATCATACAAGTGTTTTAATTCCACAAAAATTCTGCAGCCCTAAATATTTTTTCTATCATTAGTCCTTTCAATATTTTAAAATTATGACTTTTACCTTGATAATATTTTAGAAGGCAAAGATTTCATCCCTGTCCATGGGTTTCAGAGAATAGGAAGAGGAAGGGAGAATAGGTATGAAAACTCCAAGGAGGGAATGGAGATATAAAGAGAAGGAATATTCAGGTGACTATCCTCTATGAATTCTGATTTTCAGATAGTCGATTTTCATTAGCCAGCTTTCCTGTTGCTGAACACAATACCAGACATTCACAATTAAAATGGGGAGAAGTTTACTTGTTCACAGTTTGGGAGGATTCAGTCCATGATCTGCAGGTTCCAAGGCAGAGACATCATGGCAGAAGGGTGTGGTGGAGCAAACCTGCTTTGTTTGTGGTGACCAGGAACAAGAGCAATGGAAGAGGTCCAGGATGTAAGGTGTAAGGGACTAGACAGAGACCCCAAGGCCACACCTCCATCGCCTACCCAGACACACCTGAATTGTGTCTCACAAAACCCCACAGTGGATGCCAAAGCCAACTAAGTTGACACTCCATCCTAACTACTGCATGTGTAATTCCAGAAAATGTGTAATTCAAATGAACTTGAAAGTGAAGACACAGAAAATTAGGAGGAAAGGTGTAAAGAAAGGAATGAAAAATCTGACTATAAAATTTTCAAAAATATAATCTTCAGTAAACCATAAATAAAGTGCCTGAGGCACAAGCAGTTAACAAACATGTGTTACATGAATGGCTATAATTGTAGTTATTGTTGATCCCAAATGCATCTATTAAAAATATTTGGTTGCAAGAGAATCCAAGCAATTTAATATGAGAAATCACAGAATTTGTTGGGAGAATATGGGACAACTCAAAGAAGAAAAGAAAATTCTGATGAAACAAGACTTCGAAATGATGAGAATGAGAAGCCAAGTAACACCAATAAATGGAAGCTTTGTCAGAACTCCACTTTCAAAATGCATAAGCACTGTCTTTAAATTTCTCAACTCAAAATTTAAATTTATATAGCAAGTTCCCTTGATTTAGTTGGGTCAGGAATTGTTCCTATGAATAAGATCTACCTAATGTCCTGAGAAATAGCAGAAGATTGGTTACCTAGATGAAAATGTAAGTGTTAACAATAGGAGGCAGAAAATGATGCAAAGTTATTATATCACTTTTCTTTGCATTCAACTAGATCTTTAAACACAACACCTCATTTAACTCACTCCTCTAACTTTTATATTAAGAAAAATAAAACTAAAGCATATGTCAAGGAAAAAATATGAAGCTACCAACTCAAATAGCCTTCCTGTCCGCACTACCTACAAGAAGCTGATATACATCCTTTCACAAGGTTTAAAACCAATCTTGGGGAAATTCAGAAGAAAATAATTGTCAAAATCTATGGAATTTTTAGTTAAAGAATTCAGTAAATAAAAGAATTTGAGCTTATAGCAATTGGAATAAAAATGCTGGCAAAATATGTGGTAACTTCAACATTTTGAGATGTTCTACCCAAAAGACTCAGGACCTACACAAATTATGATTTTTTCGTGCATTGTTGAGTGTACAGAAAAAGTAAGACTTCCTGGAGGTGAAGGAAAAACAGTATCTGAAAAGAAATGACAAGTGACAAAGGAAGCCAGGACTGCTCTGAAAATGAAGGGCAGTAACAAGACCGCAGGGCTTTGTTTGTTAACAATTAAACACAAGGGGAAAAAGGGAGTAAGATTTAGGACCATGAAAAATGGAAAGCCGAGACTGTGAACTCACAAGGCCAAGAATCTAAGAGACTACATGCTCATCAAAAGACTGGACTGGAAAACATTGATCCATTAGAAAAGGACTCCAAAAAAAAAAAAAGAAAGAAAGAAAGAAAGAAAGAAAGAAAGAAAAGGACTTCAATAGGGAATCTTATGTGTTTTGGTCAGGACAAGGAGGAAATACAGAAAATGGGAAAAATACTGTTTTCCACAGAGAATCTATAACCAAAAAATTTCTCATGAGAATGTGGTATTAGATTTCCATGAGCTACAACCATGGGAGATGACAGACTATGGATATACATATATGTATGTATATATATATATATATAAAATTATTCATATATCATATATCATAATGACATATCATTATGATATATGATATATTTCAATATTATATGAATATTCATTATTCAAATATATTCACATATATTTATATATGTATTCATATATATGTATTTATTATAGAATTAAAATAGAACGATAGGATTTCAGATCAATAGATATAAGGAGATGACAAAAACATGAAAAAGTAATAAATGGAAATTTGGAAAGTTTTAAAATTTTACTTAAAAACTGAAACATGAATAAAATAAGATGAGAAGAAAACATCCTAAATAGTAATCAGAATAAATCAAAAAGAATAAACGTATCAGTTAAAAGGTGAAAATCATTGTCACCTCTGGGATTTGACTTTATTTCACTTAGCCAGTATTAATTTAGCCTGTGACTCCTGTGTGGCTGCTGGCAGATTTGAAACTTCTAAGTCCTCAACAAAGGTCTTTGTTCTTCACAGCATAGTGTATAGCACCAACATCGGCATACTTGTGTCCATTTCCCTTGCCCCCAGGTCCTACACATATGACATGACATGATTCTTGTGGACCTAAATGCAAGACTGCTCTTTATTTTAGAGGAAAACATGACCTCCTATTGTAAGGTTGCTCTCTGTGAACCCTGGGAGAGAGCTCTCTGTGAACCCTGGCATTCATTTTATTAATGGATTTTTCTAAATTCGCTCCATCTCTGGATTACTAACATAAATCACACTCAGTCATTATTTATAAATTTTAATGTGCTGTTACTTCTATTGGTTAATATTACTTTCAAATATCTGCAACAGTATTTGCATAATTGAAGTTGATCTGCAGTTACCTTTGTATGAAATCATTATTGGGTTTAAATATTAACGTTATGCTTGTGTATTTGTTATGATCGATTTGGGAATCAAAAAAGACTATACGTATTACATAGAGAAGGAATTTACATATGAATTAGTTATATAATTTGGAAGGACTAGAGTAGCTCAAGAGAAGGTAGCAGATCCAAAATTAAATTGCTTTCAAGCAGTAGACAGCACTCCTGCAATGCTGGGATTTCTGTGACACGCACATTTGTCAGGCAAGCAGTGCTGTCTTTGCTGGGAACTACATGAGCTCAGCAGGCAATTAGGGACTTGTGTTCCCAGGCCCTATTGTTCTTAGTAGCTGGAGTTGTCATTGTTATCACCCCTATAAGGTGATATTGCTGTTCCTGACATAGTCATAGACCACCACAAGGGCAGAGAACATACAGTCCTGGGTCCTTAACCCACTACTCATTAAAGGCATCATTTGTGGTTTCTCCTAAGATAGAGACATAACCCTGATTCTTCTCTTGGCCCACAGACACCCAATAAGTAGCTAAACGTAGAACAAATCTTGACTTTCATTTCTTTTACTTTTTTGTTTTCTTTAATTGGGGGGCAGTGGTGGGGATCGCATTCAGGGCCTTGTGCTTGCAAAGGAAGCACTCTAACCACTGAGCTAAATTCCCAGCCCCCCGTACCTTCATTTCTAAAACTCATGTGTGGAAGGTGATTCAGTTATTGAGGTGCTATCAGTGTGTTCATTTATTAATAAATTTAGTAGCTGAATATGCTGTTAAAATTTTGGGCCTCCACAGAAAAGACAGGTAGTTGGGGGCAAGTCTTGGAAGGGTGTAGTTCCCTTGCTGGCTCCTCCTTTCTCTCTCCATGTCCTGGCCACCATAGTGTGAGCAGCTTTCCGCCACCAGACTCTTCCACCATGCCCCTTTCAGCAGACTACGGACTGAATCCTCTAAAACCATAAGTCAAAATAAATCTCTTCTCCTTTAATTTGTGGGTGTTGGATATTTTGTGCCAGTAATGAGAAGTATCTCTATACACACACACACACACACACACACACACACACGCACAGATACTGGGGATTGAACTCAGGGCATTCAGATTGAGGTAAATCGTCAGACCTTTCACTTATTTATTTTTTTAATTTATTTTGAGACAGAGTCTCATTAAGTTTCCCAGGCAGAAACCAAACTTGCCATCCTCTTGCCTCACCATCCCCAGCTAAGTGCTAGAACTACAGGTATGAACCACTACAGCAAGCTACTTCTTTATTTTTAATTATAAGTGAACAATAGGTCATCTGAAAAAAAAATTTATTGACCATTTAAAAGAGAAAAGATTAAAAACCAGAGAATTTATTTCCAAGCACCAGGTAAATATTGTTAATTCACTTTTTAAAACATTAGCATAAGCAGTAGGACATAAGTACGCATTTGTTCTCTGAAAGATACAACTTAGGGAGACAGTTTCTATTTCGCAGATTAACCTGAGCAAGGTGATCCGAATGTGCTCCTCAAATTTACTAAACTTTAGATAGGATTCTTTCTGTGTATAAACCTGACTTCCTTTTTCTTAGAACATTTACTCTAGAAGATTTGTGTAGTTTTGCTCTACCGCTTTAAATTCTTACTCTTGTCCTAACCTTTCATCAGTTTTATGATCCAAAATGACTTTCTCACCAACTAAGAAAAATAAAGAAATTATGCCAAAGAGAAGACAGCACTGTATACCCCCAAAACTTTAAAAAGAAATAAAGGAATAATATGAAAATTCAAAAATATGACAAATCAGATAAAATGAACTAATCTTTTAATGTCATAATATATTAAAATTTACACAAGAAAAAACAATTTTAACATGACTGTCTATAAAATCAATTGAAAGAATAATCGGTAGCTTTCCAAAACCAGTAGTATCTGTTCAACAGTGTATTCTACCAATCCACTGAGGAAGAATTTGCACCATTTATCAACTACCTTTTCTAGAAGACAGAAGCAATGGGAATACTTCCAGGCTCATGCGATGAAGCGAAGTCATTATTATCCAAATACCAAAAGCAGCAAAAGATACTACAACTACACTGAAAACCAGTGACATTCATGGATACAAATGCAAAAATCTTCAGCAAAATTAGTGTGCTTATGCTTTGTGTTGGCTATTCTGTGTTTGTTTTTGTTGTTGTGTTGTTGTTTTGCCTCTTTATATAACCTTTACAATCAGCTTGTCAATAGCCACCAAAACTTTGTTGGGATTTTGATTGGCACTTTATTGAAATGTCAGATTAACTTGGGAAGAACTAACATGTTGACAGTATTGAATCCTTCTACCCACAAACAGTTCACATGTCTCCATTTATTTCTTTGGTTCATTTCACCAGAATTTTATATTTTCCTCTGTAAATCTTATATATAATTTGTTAGAGTTATAGTTCAGTTTTTTCCTTTTTGGACTGTATTATTTTATAATTAAAGTTAGAAACATCTATACAGAGAATTGAGACTGTAGGGCCTTTACTTATGGGAGTCTTGGTTTGTGTTTTCAGATGCCTTGTTCTGAAAAATATGGCTGCAGTCTGGATTGGCCACGATTATGGTGGAGATGTTTGTGCCTCCAGGTTTGAGGAAATAATTTAAACTAATACAGGCAACGAGAGAACTCAGAAATTGTTCTCTTGAGCTCTTATTTAATGATTTACTTTTTGAGTTGTCTGAATCAATCATTAAACAAAAATTATCACAAAAATTGCCCTAGCAGCTTTGAAACTTAACAAGCCTTGGACAATTTCCATATAACTTACTGTAGTGATCTAACTTTTAGAATGTCTCCGAAGAAAAAAATCAAAGTGGTAAAAAACTGCACATGACATGATTGGCTTAAAATCCATATCTTCCAAAATGGCATTAAAATAGAATAAAATGTGAGAAATTATATGTTTCATAAATTATATTTGAAATACTTGATATCATATTTGAAATACATATTTGAAATAATACTGAAATTTTCTAAAATACTGTTTTAAAAGATTATAAAATTTCAGTCATGGATGAAGTCAGTTTACAATGTCATAAATGATATCTAGCTCACAATCTGAAATATATGTTCACATAGTTAGCCCTATTCACTCAAGATGTTTACTTTTATGTCAGTTGCCATTAAGGTTAACTTAATTGTTCCCTACTTATTAAAACATTTCAAATTTAAAAATAAGGTATATTTATTTTGGTAATTATATTTCAGAAATTATTTGCCATTTGGTGGTATTCCATTGTCAGACCTATTCTCATCTAAACCACTTGTCAAAGTAAAGCCTGGAATCTGAAGGTCATTGATTTTGGAGATCAATTTTTCTACATTAGTTTCTAGGTGCTGATTTCTGTAGATCTGAATTGTTTCCCTTTTCTAAATTTTTAAAGTGTAAAATGGAGAAATAAAAGGTAGACCAGAATAAATTCAACAATCTTTCAGAAAGAGACTGAAGGGACATAAAAACGACAGTTCTGGGGTCTAATCACAAGCTTTATTCACTTTTTCATTTTCACATAAACCGGTTCTAATACTTCTTAGAAATCATTATAGATGTGGATACTCCACTCACATCAAAGTTGCTTTAAATCCCATGAATTCGCAACTGACAGCGTCAGTGATAAAAAGAGATCTGAAAATGTATTTTTAATTCAAATGAGCTTTCTATACTCTTAGTGATGGGGGAATTGTGACATTTTGCCTTTATATAACTATCATGATTCACCTTGAAAAAGCTGTGGAGTCAAAAGTCTGGCAGAGTTAAAACACGGTGGTACAGACTGACGGCTACCAATGAAGTGGCGATGCACAGAAACAGTAAATGATTTCCTTTATTATTTTTTTTCCTATGACAAATTTCTTTCCTTAGAACATTGAGCCTATTTTCATAAAAGGAAATTAAATGGTTTTTATTTCAGTTCAACCCGTCTCATTTGTTATGTTTGCAATTACCTTCCTGATTAGCATTTTTCTCTAAACTTTTAGATTTCAAACATTTAGAATGAATGTTTCATTAAATATTTAGTTGTTTTTACCCCACTGGTATTTCCAAGATTAATAATTCTGGAATCCAGATAAACCCCAAGGGCATGTGTATGTAAATTACAAACTGAACAGATGTTCACTTAACACATCAAAGAGAAAAAGCATCTTCCAGCTGTGTAAGATTTTAGTCAGCCACAGTATTATAAAGTGAATCTCTGAGATAATATGTAAAGTCTTAGATATTATAAAGGGTCTTAGAGTTTTAATGCTCCAAATTCAGAAAATTAGAATACTAGAATATTAGAAAATATTAGAATATTGGAAAAATTCTAGAGGATAATCTGTATATGGGAAGACTAAAATTCATTGTGGGTAGAATACCATTAACTTGATATTTTGCCTATTTATTTTTATTTGTTCAAGGTAAATTACTGTAAACCATCATACTAAGTTTTTATTTTCCACAACTCGCTGTTATGAAAACCTCTGACTTATAAACTCATTTATGTATTAATTTAACTGGTAATTTTTGATCAAGCATGGCAGGCAGTGTTCAGGGTATTTGAGATGCATCATGAATGAAATCTTTCCTCCCTGATAAGTACTGAAAATATGAGAATGTAGAGGTATCGTAGTTCCTAGCACATAGCAAGAACACAAGTACCAGCTACATGTTAATGGGTGAAACTCTGGAGACTAAAAGGTTAAAAGATTAAGGAGGTAAATGATTTAGGAGGTAAATGAATGGCTAATAATCAATATAAAGATGTGTGTGTATGTGTGTGTGTGTGTGTGTGGGTGTGGGTGTGTGTAAATCAAGAAAAGGGAACTAAATTGAAAATACAGGTCACTGGGGTCAGTGTGGGTGGGTGGAAAAAAGAATCAGACACCAGCAGTGAGAAGCAAGATTCCCCAGTAGCAGGAGCAGCAGTGAGCAAGAGAAGCAGAATATAAACCCCCAGAGTGGGTAATAATCTTGCAGCAGAATATAGATTTTAGGCTTATCTGAAATTTAAGTTACAAATAGTTAACAATGGGGAATAAGTAGAATTTTGTGAATTGATGTTGGCTGCAGCAAGAGAAATTGCAGACAGAGAAAATGTGTGTGGAAAGCAAATACCAAAGAGCTCACAGATTAGTGAAGTATAACATTTATTCAGAATAGTGAAAAACAAACTTACACTCACTTTCTCTTGCTGTTAGTACACATGTATCATTTCACTCTTTCATTCCACTTAGAAGGTGAATGAGCAAAAGATTGAATTAGGCAACTAAATATCGCTTCTTTTACAGAAACCCTGATGTGTGAATATTTTTATATTTTACAAATCTTTATTTAGGAACTATATAAAAATAAACTGTTGTAGAGTCCCTTGGAAATTATTTGTCTGAAATTTTTTATAACGTTTTTTATAATGTTGCATTTAGAAGTGAACAATTTCCCAGTGGTCAATGAAAGTGTTCATTTTTTGTTATTCTTCAACCCAAACTGGGCCAATTTAAAGTGCACATCCTGGAATCTGCGCAGTGAAATTTTTCTAGGATATTATAGCATTTATTTATCCATTATGCTGTTTTTGCTATACAATATTACATGTTCTTTTACTTCCTGATTCAAATTAAACCACAAATACATAATTAAATGTATTCAAGCTTAGGCAAATTAAATCAGACACAAACCCAGCGTTCTTATCTGAGAAACCTAAGTAAACAGGTTTATATAGAAACTGATGTTCTTACTTGGGAAAAATATAAGTTTTGATCATGCAGTTATAACTTTAAGTGGGCATAAGGTGACAGTTCATGACCTGTCATTCCATCCTGTGAATACAGTTATTTGAAAACGTCCTGAGTGTTTATCTAAAACCATGTGGGAAGGGTGTCCTTGACAATGCTATGATTGGAGAGCCCTCTTAAAGGTGACAGTAAGCTGTCAGAAGTCCCACATGAATAAATGAGACAAGCTAAGAAAAAATTGAGGAAGAAAATAAACTAGCAACAAAATCTACAAATAAATGAGTCATTAAACACTTGCTCAGAGCCTATGTTATTACCTTCATTGGGGGCACACATCGAGAACAGACACTCTTCAAAAGTTAATAATTAATGAGGAAAATAGAGAAGGTAAAGAGTTTATAGCAAAATGCACATTATGTTAATCAAAGTAGACATAAGATACACGGGGAGCATTAAAGAGAAGCTGCTGACCTCTTTAGAGGAGAGGGAAGATTTCACATGAATAAAGAAGAGTCTAGGAAAGTAAAGGGGAAAGGGAGTTTTGCAGAGTCAATACACTATTTCAGAAAATACTTGGGGGGCCTATTTTACCCTTTCATAGTTATGTGTACATCTTATCTTTAGGTATGATGAAAGTGTTTTTGTTTAGGCTCTGTTTTAATATACTCTATCTTAAGGCCTACAATTTTTCAATTTTTATTTGTTACTTGCTTTAACTTGGACAAGGGATCTTATGTCCACATTTACCAGTGATTGGCAATTCACACCATCAATTTGCTATCTTATTCCTTTCTTCAAGTTAAATTTCACCTCTAAACCATGATTTGAGTATATCAATGTATTTAGCATCTTTGTTTCAGTGTTGTTACTTTTATGTAGTTTGTTTCTGGCTCATTCTTTTTCTGTGGGTGCATTAAGATGCATTAATACTTAAAAACTCATAGTACACACAGCTATGCGTGTGATATTAATGATATCACATTAATATCTGGAGGATGAGGATCTGTCTAGGGACTCTAAAGCACCCGAAATCACAACTCAGTCACATTCATATGCCAGAAACAGGTTTTATTTCCCTTATAAGCTCATCCTGACTGATTGAAAGCTCAAAAAATAGTAATTGATTCATCTATACTCAATATGTCTGCTGGATGGATCGATCTAGGGCTATCTTTGTATTGGATTTTCTTTAAAAATCAGTAACTAGGGCTGGGGATTTGGCTCAGTGGTGAGAGTGCTTGCCTTGCAAGCACAAGGCCCTGAGTTTGATCCCCAGCACCAAAGGAAAAAAAAAAATCAGTAACTATATGAGAAAAGATTATTCAGTCTGATTTGTGAAAACTGGATATCACTAGCTGTAAAACACAAACTATGGGAGTTTTGTGAAAGCATCAAATACAAAAATGAAGTGCAGCTCTTTTCCAAAACATGGATACTTAATGAAATTATCATCTAACCATATGATCATATATAGTAAGCGTGTCTTGAAAGAATACTTCTGTCCATATTTAACTAGACTTTTCAGTGTTTTTGCAGTAAGACAAATCTATTAATTTGTTCAATTTTCTGACTCCATAGATCTAATTATGTTTTCTTATCGAACCATTAGCTTATACTCATACAACTTTATATGCCATATTCCCTGAATTGTGAAGTGTGATTTTAAACAAGAATATGTTAAGACAAGTCTCTGACTTTAGAGAAATGGGGGAAGCACCTATGTCATTCTCCATTCCAGCTCCAGCAATGGAAAATCTGAAGCTCTAGGCCCTCTAAGTTTTTCTTCCATGTTTATAAACTTGGCCAAAATATCCTGTAGTTTTGCTTTTTATTTTTTGTTTTCTGAGCAGACATATGGTGGTGACTCCAGGAACTTGAACTAAAGATTTAATTCATTTAGCATGTATGACCAAAGGTAGCTACCTAATAACCCAAGCCATGAGCAAACTTCTTTCAGTTAAAAAAAAATAAAAAAAACAAATTAAGACAATATTTTGCTAGAGTTGATATACATACAGCTCTTTAACTTGTTGGTTATAATTAGAGAATAAAATGTTTTTCTCATTATCTATTAGAAAAATAGAACTTTGGCCTCAATAAATTCATTTTGTCTGGTCCCGAGGATTAATTATTTTTTAATTTTCATGGTGTACTTCAGGGTCTATATTCATGAAGTCATCAGCTCTTGGACTAAGCTTTGGACATTTTGAGGTCCTACTCAATTAAAACATCATCTTTATAGTACAGTGATAATGTCAATTTAACATGAAAAGCCTGCTCATGGAACAATTCCTGGAAATATGGGTAGTGAAATAATTGCTAGCATCCTATATTGAAATTACTGAATTATTTTCCAGAATACATACACAGAAGTCTAGAAATACATGAGCGATGTGAAGAAACCACTCGGCAACAACGAGATGGAACAATTCTAGTTAATGTGTTGCAATACACTGAGATCTCAGAAACATACAGAGTGAAAACTTCTATTGAGGTAAAGATCAATTTTTACAGATGAAATCAATGATAATCCTGACAGAAGAAAGTATTACCAACAAAAAGATATTGACAAATATCTAAAATTTTATAATTCATCACATAAAGTATTTGCTGTACTTGTCACAAATTGACAAGAGATTACAAAATGCTTTTGTAAATAAATTCAATGGCAGTTATTGGCATTTTTTATGCGTGAACATGACTGAGATTTTATCCATCCTGAAAAGGATACAACTCCTGAAATATCTTCAACATGCCACTTGTATCTGTTTAGTTTAGGGCACCTGTTTAATTTCTCCTTTTGGTGTGTCAAAGTACTTGTCATTACTTTCCAGGGTGAAGCTTCACAACTAGTCTGGCTCTCACTATCTGTAATTCCAGTACAGAGAAAATTTGAAGCAGGAGAATCACAAGTTCATGTCCTGCCAGGGCAGCTTAGTAAGAGTCTGTCTCAAAATAAAAAATAAAAAAGCCTTGAGATGTAACTCAGTTATAGGAAGTCGCTGGGTTTGATCCCCATTAAAACAAAAACAAAAACCACATTGAGACTGCCAAAAATACATACATTTTTATATTCACTCTTTTACAAAGTGAGAGAAAAGAAATATATGAAAATTAACTTTCTTGGAAATTCCCAATGTAGTCTAAGAGTAAAGAAATCAAACAGTTTTGTCCTTTTAAACTGAGTTCTTAATTTTTAATTTAATTAAGTCAATATTCAAAGGATTGCTTAGAAAATACAGGATGGAGTCATGGTTTTAAATGTCTAAAGAGAAGAAATGACTTTAGTTTTGATTTAGAGTGACAGATTTCATAGTGAACACTGTCAGTGATTATAGATAGTAAGAATTCTGTCTTTTGCAAAAGCAAAAATTTTTGTTAGTAATTGAAAAAAAGTGAAAGATCCACAAATTTGTGAGCTTTTAAGTGAGAAGAGGTATGCAGTAGTTGTATGTCTATCTGATCATCAAATATATTTTCTTGCATTTACACATTAGGAACAGAATATATAATCAAAGTAATATTTGTCATTTTAACAGTGAAACAGTTGTTATTTTAGTGTATAGTTTATGTAACATTTTATGACATTCACCAGCCTTTTTCCATATTGTGGCTTAATCTACAAAAATTGACCTGATTTTGCCAACATTTAATATATTTCTCTTATAAGATTGTTTAGAAATTCTTCACTTGCAAACAAAGTTCCATTCCCTTCAAGTTTTTATAACAAATTATATTTCTTCATACATATATAATTATACACATATAATCACTTGCTCTCTCTATATAATATATAATATGTATAATCACAATCTAGCACATCACATCTTTATTTAAGGCAAACACTATTTTAATAAGCAAAACACATCTTTGGAGGGTGCTGGGGATCGAACTCAGGGCCTTGTACTTGCTAGGCAAGAGTTCTACCACTGAGCTAAATCCCCAACCCCATCTCTGCAATCATACATATATATATATATATATATATATATATATATATATATATATATATATATATCTTTAAAATCATTATACTGATTGTAGTTAACCAAAGCATGTAACTTCTCCTTTGATAAAAACACAGGAAAAAAGGACTAAGGATGTAGCATTATGATAGATCTTGCCTAGCATGTGCACAGCTCTGGGTTCAATCTTCACGTTACAGCAAAGAAAAACTCTGGCGATAGTTAACAGAAGTACTGCTCGCTTATACCTTCACAAATCAGCATACCTCTAGTAAGGCATTCCTTCCATGGCCATACATATTCTTCTTTTTTTTTTTTAATAGATACTGTACAACAATTTACATGATGTTTAGAAGTTTCCCATGTAGTTCAGAGAGTTCCCAAACATCCGGTACCCTGTTTTCCCTTAACATCCTATAGTAGTAATATCTATTCATTACTATTAATGAAACGATACTGGCTTATTTTTAACGAAAGTCCAAAATTTATTCTGATATCTATAAATTTGTAACTAAACATCCCTTTTCAATTCAAGATATCATCTAGGATACTACATTAAATTCCCTCCTGCTTCCGTTGGCTGTTCTTTGCGGTTACATTTCTCTGGCCCTCCTTATTTTTGATGACCTCAGCTGTTTCAGGCCACTAACCCCTGAAACAGTTGTAGGATCCTCCATTATTGCAAGGCGTTTGAATATTTCTCATGAAAACTTTTGTTCCATTCCAATATATGCGGGGCGATAAGAAAATACTGCAGTGAATGTTTAAATTTTAAAAATTGTTACGATAAAATACACATTGCCACCAATTCCCTTCCGTGTATTTCTGCTTACTTCAATCACATTTGTCTCATCATACTTGCCACTTTCTGCAACTGGTCTAAAGTCCTCTTTCATGAGTATCTTTAGCTCCATTTCTGTGGCTACCCCCATGTCCTGAAGGCACTTGCTATATTTATCTTTCACGTAATTTTGACTTTTGGGAAGAGTCAGACTTCTCAAGGTGGCAGACAGGAGAGCCAGTGAATAAGGCGGATGAGAATACACAGTAATGTTTATATTTGACTGAAATTGCTGTACAGAAACAACGTGTTACATGCAGCATTATCACGATGGAGGATGGAACCCTCTGCCCGTGTTACAGGTCATTTTCTACCCACGTTGTTTCCCAAGCCCTCTCCTCATAATAAGTCCTTATAATATTCAAAGTTCACCATAATGTTCTTTAGTACAACTCAGCTCACACAGTTCCACCAAGCTCAAAACCCGCAATCAACCTCACCTTGATACTGGGTCTGGAATGACATCCTTTTTTTCACACAAGAAACCCTGGATTGCTTTCTGCTGAGACCTCTGAATGTTGGTCTCAGAATCATAATCACAGCCCCACGTTCTATCTCCTGTGATGATACGTCTCAAAAAGCTGGAATCTGACGTGGTAAGATCAGGCAACTCCGATGAAATTGGCAAAATCTCATGTTAATATGCTTTTCATGGTATATGTCTTGTGGCACACTTTAAACATGCTTTTTCTCAACTATATCGCACACCCACCTTAATTTTAATAATGTTTATGCTATGTTTATTAATCATTTTTAATTTTTCCTAGATAATGATTTTAGTATTGTATTTAAAAAGATATTGCCAAACACAAGGTCACACATGTTTACTCATATATATTCCTTCAGATATTTAATCTAACAAGTTGCCCGAATCTGATGCACATCATTAAGAATAAGGCACACAGATTACTACTGATAATATGAGATTTTTGACATATTTTAGTTATGTATTTTATGTAGAATAATTAAGTTTGCATGATTCTCTGCAACACTTGAAGTCCATAAAAATATATTATTTTAAATGGCACCAGTTAATGTTATTTAATTTAGTTGCACATTTTTATTTTTATAACTTTAAGTCATTTATGTAAAAAACAAAACAGGACACAATCTTCAAAAAAAAAAATTGACCAAAATATCAGTTCAGAAATTTAGTAAATTTAAGTTAATTAGGCTTTCCAATAAGAAAATGAATGAATTTTTTGGTAAGTTTTGCTATTATTTTAAAATGTTCTATATTTTATGGCCTCAGGAAGAAAGTACATGCTTGATTTTAAAAGAAAATACTTCAATTTGCTCAAGGATTTACATATATTCTACATAGGTAGATGGGTAAATAGATAATTTACCCAAGTCTTAAATAACTAGAACAACCGACCAAGTCTAGACTAAATGCAAAGCCAACAGAGATAATAATAAATTGATATTTTTAACCATAAAGTTGTAGAGCGGCTTGCTAAGTGGCAGTAGAGGAGCACAACAACCAAGAAATGTATAGTCTATCCATAAAATATTTTATATTAATGGAATATAATATAAAGGAAGCTTTAAATATAAAGGAAGCTGTGGAAACCTGGAGAAGTTTATAAATGAATTTCTCCATATTGGAAATGAGTTGTAATTCTAGGAAACATTCACTTAGATTGTAGGTCAAGCTAAAGGTTCACATTTTAGTTTGATTTACATTTTGTGTTCAACATGCACACTAGTTCCGGGCACTGTATCTAAAAGGGTACCTTGACTCAGTACAACTATCCTACATGTTTTTTATGTTCTTTGGCCTGTTAATTTGGCTTCCAATCTATAGATGTGTTAATTAACTTTATAACATCTCATAAAATAAATGCATCTGATGTTAGAAAAATAAAAGGAGGTTGAAGGGCGGGGGGAAGAGGGGAAGTGAAATGTGTTACGTACATGAACCAATCCCCTAGAGTGAATATAAAAGTTATGTACTGCAAACATGGACTAATATAAGTAAATAAATAAAGTAGATTCTCACATAGATTGGGTTTATGTATATATTTTGATAGAGATTTTCTATTTTTTTTAAATAAGAGGGAGTAAATTTGCACTCCAAGCGCTTCCAATCTCTCAAAATATTATAAATCTTTTACAGCCCAGAGAATCTCAAAGACACATTTAAACTGATATTTCCTAATCTAGACTCTATTCTTTATTCTAATGGATATAAATTATTATTTTTTTATTTACCAAGAACATGTATTGGTACACTGTATACATATTGATCACATTCATCATAGTTAATTTGTACCTGCACATGATACATCTTGTTTCTCCCCCTTCTTCCCCACACCCCCTTCTATTCCTCCTCCTTTCCACTCCCCCCTTCCCTATTTATAGTATCTTTATTTATATTTTTCCCCTTTTTCCCTTTCTTTTTATTTTCCTTTCCTTCTTTTCCCCTCCTCCCTTTCTAATTCTCCTCCCTATTGAATATTGTCTTTTACTTAGTATCTATTATAAACCAGACACACATGAGTATGTATCAAATTGTTTCTCTGATATGAGAAACCATAAGTGTAAATAAGGACAAAAATGTAAATTATTTTTATCTAGTTTTCTTGTTGTGAATTATTTGAGCTTATAGCAGCAAAGAAGAAATCTAATAAGACAGGATTTACTTTAATAATCAGAAGATAACCAGGTATTACTGTACTCACTGACGAAAGCCTAACTTTCAATTTGACTAAACCGTAATTTTGTTACACGAAGAAATAGGTGACATCAGGATTCTCAGGACAAACAGCAAAAAGAAACAAACAAACAAACAAACAACACTGACAGGTAAAGATTGTTGGCTCATATACTCAACACCACCCAAACCAAAGGTGGAAATAAAAATGGTGCCCCCCCCAAAAAAAAAGCCAAATCATGTGCAGAGTCCTGGGGTAGAACTAAAGGTAATCCAGAAAGAGAGCTAGTGAGAAACAAAGTAAGTGATCCAGAAACTGAACTGAATCAGAAACGGAGTGGTGACTAGTAGAATGACAAAATTCATCCTGCAACCCGAAGAATGTGAACCTGAATATAGAAAGCCACAGCTGGTCCCCTCATCAGCAAGACAAGCATCATCAGAGCTGTTGGATGGATATACTGTGTGGTCAGTGGGAATGTTTTTTGTGAAATAAAGACTAGAAAAAATGATTAAGGAAAATACTTCCAAGTTTTTTTTATAGCAAATACTGGAATAACTTTTTATAAGAGACTAGAAATAGTATAAATAAGAATTAATAATTTATAGAACTAGGTTACTGAAAGGAAAGACTTTTTCTGAGCACCCACATATGTAGCCTTGCTTTCCACCAAGACAGTGAATTAAAATGGAAGGGCTTTTCTGAGAGAGAAGATGTGGAGATAGGTTTCATGTACATTGAATTTGAACTAAGTATTACTCATGCAACAGAAATGCTCACTATACGATACCAGTTGTTATCTGTTCCTGTGTGTGTGTGCGTGCACGCACGTGCATGTGTGTAGAGGGATCAGACAGATGCTGGAAAAATCTCTATAAATGTTTTTGGATCATCAACATATATGTAGTAATTAAAGTCATGAATATGGATGAGATTGCAAGAAAAGTATGTAAGAAAGAGATTCAAAACAAAATAGAACTTCACATCGAATTGTTTCTCTGATATAAGAGACCATAACTGTAAATAAGGACAAAGAGGTGTAATAGATATTATATAAAAGGAGGATGGTGTGCAGAGGAGAGGAGTGCTAGAAAGAAAGAAGGGGAAAAGCAGAAAGGCAACAGGGGAAAGAGAGGGGAAAGGGAAAATATGGAAAATGATGAATGAGCCTGATATAAATAGGGAGGGAGGGAGGAGAGGGGAGAGGCGGGGGAGAGGGGGAGAACCAAGATGCACCATGTATAGGTACAGAATAAATGTAATGAATGTGACCAATGTATGTAGAATGTACCAATACATGCTCTTGGTTTAAAAT